>JANAVB010021792.1:3891346-4103267 GCA_029216955.1 Iris pallida
GGATAGTTTGATAACCGAAAAATTCTTCCTTCCCAATGACCTAGATAATCAAGCTAGTTTTTAATCCTTAATATTTTTATTTAGGATTCCGAGTGTGGCATTCCGCAGAATCCATCCTAGCCACGAGACATGCAAGACTAGACAAGACAAGCAAAAAAGTGCACTATAACAAGCCATAACAAGACATGACAATATTAAGACAGGAGTGCGCTACAGCGAGCCACTAATTCAATTTAGACATGTACTGGAATCATGAGTGCGCTATGACAGGCTACTATCGGAAAGCTTGACATGAACATGTATCGGGTCCAACCAAGCTTGACATGACAAGACAGTAAATTGGGCATAACATGTATAATAAAGCAAATAGCAAGAAGAAACCAGAAAATCATGTCAAAATCAAGAAATAATCTACTTGGGTTCTAGATCGGTATTCTGATGGTATACACCGGAACATCGTCGGTTGCCGATTTCTATAGGCAAAAACTCTCTGTCAAAATCTATATGCCTTAGTGGTATGCCGCCGGTATAGACCGGTACACCGTCGGTATGCCGAAAAGTCTCACAGCAACTTTTCAACCAAAAGAGGGATCACAAAACTGGTGTTTCGTCGGTACACACTAGTACACCGTCGGTATGCCCTTTCTGGCCGTGAAATAATACTAAAGGCTCGAAACAAGTTCCGAAAACCAATGCTCGTCTCAAAAGTTGCTAAAATTATTATAACCATGAAAAAATACTAGAGGAAGGTTGTGTACAGCAATATACTAAGTCTCATGGGAAGTACTCTGGCATCGTTCTCGATACGGAGTTTTCTTACTAAGGAAATATCAGGATTTCATAGGAAATCAAAACCTAGCTCAGACCAAATTTTTGAGAAGGCCAAAATGACAATAACTATGAGAGAAACATATTTAGTAAGGCAAGTTCTAGGAAATAATGGACTATCCAGACAGTAAGAAAACAAAGCCACAAGAAAACCATAATATGTCCAGTAGTTCGGCAAGATGTACTTACCTAATAATGCTCCAAGTCTAACTCTTCAAATCTATCACCAAGAGGGGTTCAGAAACCACACTTTGTGGTCTCGAGACCAAGCTCAAGATCTCAAGGAAAACAGAGTAGAAACGAAAAAGAATGAAGAGTGGAGAGAGAAAGTAAAAGAGAAATCGAAAAAAAACATAATCGTATATATAGAGAAGGTGAATTAATCGTAACCGTTCGATCATGATCCGCGGCTTGTTCAGGATCAATCTCAATCGTTCAAAAGAAAACCAAGAAACCAATGGCTAATAGAATGTATCGACACTATTCATAAAAATATCTAAATACTATTCATAAAAATATCTATACAGAAATATCTCGAATCAAAAATATCTATAAAGTGGAAAATCTGCCCGGTTGGTATACCATCGGTACAAATCGATATGTCGACGGTATGTCAGTTTCACAGAAAAGTCTCAAAATTAAGTTTTCTTCCGGTTATCCTGAATCCAAGAAAAAGCAGAATACAGTATAAAATATTTATCCTTATACAAATACAAATACTGTGAGACGAGTCTTACAACCCTCTCCTACTTAGAAAATTTTGTCCTTGGAATTTCCTAAAGGCAATCAAGTAAAACATGCTAGAAATCCAGGAAAACATGCTATCGAGATCAAAAAAGGAAACTCATATATCATGAAATCCAACTAGAGTAATATATCAGGAATGTAAAAGCGATAAGCATACAGCGGCAACATTATACATTCCTACAATCACACTCAGACAAAAAGGGTAGGGCATAGATATACGAATAAGTATACCTCACGACTCAAACAAATACGGGTAACGAGCTTGGATATCATCCTCGTGCTGCCATGTCGACTCTTCCGGTGCGTGATGATCCTATGAAATACGAACTGATCGGATAGTCTGGTTCTTGAGAACCTTCTCCCTTCGGTCCAAAATCGATAAGGGCCTCTCCTCATATGATAGGTCGGTACCAACGACCAACTCAAAAAGATAAAGGATATGGCTCGAATCTGGAATATACCGGCACAACTGAGATACGTGAAATACATCATGTACCTTACATAGCTACGGTGGAAGAGAAGAGCAAGACGATATGATACTTCTCCTACTCGCTCGATAATATCGAACGGCCCAATAAATCTGGGACTAAGCATTCCTCGTATGCCAAACTTGATGACACCACGGGTAGGCAAAATCTGAAGAAATACGTAGTCGTCGATTGAGAACTTAAGATGACGTCGATGCTGGTCTGCCCAATGATGCTGATGATCCTGAGCCACTCTGAGATGCTCTCTGATCTTCCTGACTACTCCAACTGATTGAGCAATCAACTCTGGACCAAGCATCTGCCTCTCTCCAATGTCATCCCAAGCTAGGGATGACCTATATCTCGTACCATATAATACCTCAAAAGGGTCTCATCTGAATGCTCGCTTCGAAGTTGTTGTTGTAAGAGAACTCCACCAAGTACAAGTGATCCTCCCAAGAATCACTAAAATCAAGAGTTTATGATCGAAGCATATCCTCCAAAGTCTGAATCATACGCTCCAACTGACCATCTTTCTGAGGATGGTATGTCGAACTAAAAGTCAAACGGGTAACCAGACTCTTGTGAAGACTCTGCCAGAAATGAAAAGTGAATTTGGAGCCCCGATCTGAGACTATGCTAACTAGGACCCCATAAAATCCGACAACATGTCTCATGTACAGCTCGGCTAACGGCTCTGTAGACACACCTACTCTGAAAGTTTGGAAGTGGGCAACCTTCATAAGTCGATCCACTATAACCCAAATGGGATCTCTACCAGTCTGGGTTCTAGGAAAATCAGTCACGAAGTCTATAGTAATATGATCCCACCTCCACTCCAAAATCGGTAAAGGCTGAAGAAGTCCGGCCGATCATTGATGCTCGGCCTTAACCTGCTGGCAAACTAAGTACCGAGAGACAAATCGAACTATCTCTTCTTTATACCATTCTACCAGAAATGCAGACAAATATTATTGTACATCTTCGTCCCTCCTGGATGAATAGAATACTGAGAATTGAGAGCCTATGACATAATCTCATGTCGGATATCTCTGTTCGGCACACAAAGACAACTCCCAAACCAGAGTCTGCCATCCTCATGGATGCATAACTCTGCTCTGTACCCTGCCACATACTCTACTCTGAGCCGCTGAAGCCTGGCATCCCCTACCTGTGCTGCTCTAATCCTCTCCACAAAGGTAGACTTAACCTTCAAGCCTGCCATCATAGCTGCCTCACCAGATAGTACTACCTCAATACCCATCTCCTGAGGATCCTCCTGAAGGTGATGTTTCCCCGTCAAGAAATAGACTCTGGGTCTCCTTCTCAAAGTATCTATAACGTCATTTGTTTTCCCTGGATGATAATAAAGATCAATATTATAGTCTTTCAGTAACTCAATCTACCTCCTCTGTTGTATATTCATATCCCTCTGGGTGAACACACACCTCAAGCTCTTTAGACCAGTGAAAATCTTCACCGATCACCATACCGATAATGCCTCCAGAGTTTAAGGGCAAACACAACCATGACTAACTCAAGATCGTGCGTCGGATAGATCTTCTCATGGTCCTGAAGCCGACGATGCATAATCTATCACCCGATCGTGCTACATAAGGACACAACCAAGTCCTCGGCCTTACATATCACAATATACCCTGAGCCCACCTGGTCCGACGGGTAGTATAAAAAAAGGAGCTAAAATCAAACTCTGTTTGAGTTTCTCAAAAGAAACCTAACAAGCATATAACAACTTGAAGTACACATCCTTACACATCAGTCGTGTCAAGGGTACAGAGATCCTAACAAAGTCTACCACAAACCGTTAGTAGTCACCTGTTAATCCCAGAAAGCTGCGTACATCTGAAGTTGTACGAGGTACTGGCCAACACTCGATAGCCTCTACCTTCTTGGGGTCCACCTCAACACCACCTCCAGCAATAATATGACCCAAAAAAGAGACTCGATCGAGCCAAAAAGCGTACTTGCTAATGTTCGCGTAAAGCTGATGGTCCCGAAGAATCTGAAGAACCACGAGAAGATGCTACTCGTGCTCCGCCTCAGTCCGACTATAACCAAGATATTATCAATAAATACTATCATAAACTGGTCTAAGTGGGATATAAAGATGCGATTCATGAGATCCATGAAAATTGTTAGCACATTGGTCTCTCCAAAAGGCATAACAAGGAACTCCCAATTGTCATACCGAGATGTAACTGCCGTCTTGGGTATATCCAGCTCTCTGACGCTAATTTGATGGTACCTAGACCGCAAATCGATCTTCAAAAACATAACACCTCCACAAATTTGGTCGAACAAGTCATCTATCTCGGGTAAGGGATACTTGTTCTTCATGGTAACCGCGTTAAGTTAACGATAGTCAATGTCCGTACGCGATGAACCACCCTTCTTCTTCACAAGAAGGGCCGAAGCTCCCTAAGACGATCCACTGGGACGAATGAATCCCTTAGTCCTAAGCTCCTAAATAGACTAATACAACACCAACAACTTTGAAGGAGACATCCTGTAGACTCTCACTGACACTGGCTTTGCTTCCAGAATCAAATCAATGCAGTACTCAATCTCTAGAACTGGAGGCATACCCGAAAGCTGCTCGAGAAATACATCAGAAAACTCACAAACTACCTTAGGAAACTTTACCTCCTCGGCTACATCCATTCACATGACCACCGGTGGAAACTCCACCACGCCTCTAGAGAATGAGAACTCCTCCTCATTCGGAACACGAAAGATAACCTTGCCACCATGGGAATCTATCGTAGCGTATCGAGCACTCAACCAATCATACCTAGGACGACATCATAATCACCCATAGGAATACCTATCAGCCTCGCAATAAACCCTCCCATACACTGTGACTCTATATGAGGCATAGATACGATCTAATCCTACTAGACCATTACCACTAAGTATATTCAACCTCACTGGTAAAGACTCTGGCTCCAAACCAACTCATGTTGCAAATCATATATATATAAATGAATACGAAGCACCAGAATCAAATAAAGTTGAAGTTGAATGAGAGTGAACGAGAATGGTACCTGCGTCCACCTCCTCATCTGCTAGTACCTCCTTGATGGAAAGTGTGAAAGATTGATTCTGACCTTTGGGCGCTGGACCCCTCTGTTGTTGGCCTCTCTACCTCTGAACCTGAGCTTGAGCCTGAGCATACTGCTGAGGACGCTATTGCTAGAACTGCTAGGACTGCGTCGGTAATGGCCTCTGAGCTTGTTGCTGCTAAACAGGTACCAGAGTCCTGAACTACTGAACTGCTGGCTAGAAATATGATGATCCAGCCAAACTCCTCCTGGGACAAGCCCCTATCATGTGGTCTGATGCTCCACAAGCTAGGCACAAATCATGTGGCCTACGACACTCTGACAAAATATCCCTGCCTTTCCATAATAGGAACAGCCCCCTGAGGAAGACTGCCTCTGCTGCTGCTGAGGATGCGGCTATGCCGATTGCTGATAGGAAGCCGTCGAAGCCGGTACTCTCATAGATCCAGTCGTCAAATCTCAAATTACTAGAGCTGGCGCTGACGACTGGGAAGAGTATCCTCTTTAAACGTGAGGCTTCTTCTAGCCTCCAACCCTATCCCCAATCCTCTAGGAAGTATACTCATGCCTCATCGCTACCCTCATTATGGAATCAAAAGTCTGAAACTTATGTTGCTCCACCGACATGATGATCCCCAGATGAAGTCCCTACTGGAACCTCCTCGTCCGGTTGTTCGATAACACAAATGGTTGAACAAACTTTTTATTTATTGAACGTAAAAAGACATATGTACAGAGAAGGAAGTCCTAAACAAGATATTCTAAGTACAAGGGTAAGACCTGTGTACAGATAAGGAAGTCCTAAACAGGATATTCTAAGTACAAGGAGAAGAGTTTCTGGAAAAGTGTGACAGTGGAGATCAAGCACTACAGCAGCTCCTTTACTCTGTTGACGATCTGACGACGGGTTGAACTTGCTCTAACTTTTTGATGCCTTTAATAGAACTCTAGGGTTGCCGATCAAAAGGATGCCTGGAGCTAGAGATTTGATATTCGGTGGTCTTTCCTCTTTGTTGAAGGAAAACTCCTTCTATCTGTAGGGGAAGAAAGCACATATGCGATGTGCATTAGGATTTTAAGATATGAAGGAATCTGTTGTCATTACATAGTGCGAGCTTTTGTGGCACTGACATGTGGCGGACATCGAGATCTCTGGTGGTTATCAAAATAATCAAAGGAGGAGACATGTGGCGTGTGCCAATTTGCTTGTTCGAATATAGTCGAGTAAATCTTGGGATTTCATCTCAGATTTGGATTTTAATTGATCATCGTCTAAAATTTAAATCAATTTGATAAGATATCAATCATGATTAACCCCAATCTTATCTTTGAGAGAGTCGGTTTAAGCCAACCGACTGGGTGGAACCATGCTTCCTGCGCCTCTGGCATGGTCTGAGTACTGCTGCGCTTCTGGGGCAAAGAGTAGACCGTTCTTCTGGAAACAACGGAGCCTCTGTTCTTTCAGGCAATGAATGGACTATGCTTCAAAGACGATGGAGCCTCTGTGCGTATGAGCGATGAGAAGGCTATGTTTTGAGCGATAAAGTCACCATGCTTTAGGGTGACGAGTAGTCTTGTGCTTCAGGTTGACGAGATTACGGTACTTTTGGAGTAGCATGCAGACTTGTGTTGGATGCAATGGTATCTTCCAAGTCTTTGACGAAAGGTAGTTGAGCTTCTGGGTCAGAGTAGAGTGTTGCGCCATTGGAGTTGAGGTGGTGTAAAAACATCACCAGTCTGCGCCTGAGGTTGGCACAGGAACATAGCTGTGCCTCTGGATTGAAGGCATGGGCTTTGAAGTCTTGTTTTAAAGATCACTGAATGACCACTCCTTAATGAGTGACTCCCTCTTAATTGCCACCGTTACTTAGGGAATTTCAAGGGGTCCTAGGATAATCTAGGACTTAGTCGAATGAACTTTATTTAACGTGGTTCATCGTGCTGAGTCCTAGGTTCATCCTATTAATGTGGAAACTTTGACTGTCGGCCATGTGGCCTATGTTTTAGACTACTCCTACCCTATATAAAGGAGGAGTTTCTTCTTAAGTGTCACGTCTTCTTCTTCTTCTTGTCCTTCAATACCATGCTGGATCCAGACTTAGCTTCGAGCGACGGTTGGCCTTGCCTAAATCGGATTTTGGTTAAGGATTTCTTCGTTCAAAGGGGCTATACCTCCGTAGAAGAACTATTGATGAGCCTCGGAACATGCTGGAATGCTTCTTATGTGGAGTTCGAACCTGGACGACGTCTTGGAGGTCTTCGAGGTCCTGACGGCCTAGCTTGTGGGTGGATGGCCAACCCAGAGAGCTACATGTTGTGCTCTGCCATGCTCATTGGCGGAGGTATGCTTTTGTTAGGCTAGAAGAGCCTCGGAAGCTGATACCCTTTTGAAAAAGGGCCTTTCTGCTGCACTGTGGCCTGAGCTTTCGGCGGGCCAATAGCTGCTTCCGGAAGTACTGTGTGTCTGGAGGGGAAAAGTTATGGTGGAGACTTTGATAGAGATTGTATTCACATCTTCTATCCACAGTGCCTCTCTCCATGACGATCACACTGTGAAGAGTTACCCCGACATAGATTCGTAGGAGTTTTTAATTCGGCACATGTAATCACAAAGTATTTTGTAACATATCCTTGTAATTATGTATTCATGCAGTCTTTTATGTAATCGTGATGAGTCTGTAGCAGACTCTTGTAGCCATGATTAATAAAAAAGGACTTCTGAGCTTTTCATCTGTTTGTGACTTTTGTCTTTGCTGTTAACATGCTTGACTGCCTGTGTCTTTGTTCCTTGTATTATGCTGAGATTTTTCATACTTCTACAAGATCCCCTTCAAAGTGTCCCGAACTTGGGTCAAGCTCGGGGTACTTTGAACAGAAGCATGAACGCGTGTCTCTTCGTTGGCGAAATGCCCATCACCTCTGTTGCCAGGCTGACGTCGTGCTGAAGCTTCAGCATTAAATATCTCTGTGTATGTAACTACGAAGAGTCTGTAATTGGACTTGGTAGCCACATGCTTATGTATAAGGACTTTTTTGTCTCTTTATTTTTTTATCTTTAACGAGCTCAGGTGAAAGGTTTCCTAGCCCTTGATGACCATGACAAGGGGTCATCACGGAAGACATGCCTAACTGGAGGTAATATGAATATGGCAGGCATAATCTTTGCCAGGATGTAGAACAACAATTCAGAGGTAGTATGAACGTGAATTATTTTCTAGATAACCATGCATGGAGTCATCATGGGATATGTGACTAATCAGAGGTAATATAGACATGGTAGCCGCAATTTTTGATGTAAAGGAGCAATCCAGCGGTAATACGAACGTGGAAGGTTTTTCGCTAGGGAAAGGTATAGAAAGGATAAATTCTTTCAATGGAAATCATGAACACTTACTGAGATGTGGGAGATTTGGACTGCGCACGACGCCATTCCCATTGAAATCCCAGGCATTCAGCCCAAGGTTCATCTTCGAAGTACTTGACCACCTGGTCTTCGTCTTCGACTAGAGGGCTTGCAGAGGCCATGTTAGCTGACAACATCCATTTGAAGACCTGGCTGGTACTGGTATCGAAGTCCCAGGTTGAGGAGTCAGAAGAGTGTGAGTGCATCATGACTTCTGTCTCTGAGCCTTCTGAAGTGGAAGTGGGCATAATATAAACCAACCCCCGACGAGTGCGCTGGTAATAGTTTTGGGCCTTTCCCTTTAGAACTCGAATTCATAGGGGAAGGCACCGGCCTTTACCATAGTTGAGGCCTTTGTTGCTGTTCAGGTCGTAACCCATCTTCTGTATGAGGTGTTTGGCCTGAGTAGTGCAGCGGTAGAGCTACATCTTGCCGTTGTCGGATTCTGGATCTTCGGGAGCTAGTCGCCGAGGATGCTCCACTCAACCAAAGATGATGTGTTCGTTTTCTTTCCTTCTTGTTGGAACGAAGAAGTAGGCACCCCGGGAGGGTAGAACTTGGCTCACATGGTTGGCGGTTGTTACTTGGGTTTGCAGCTTACATAAAGAGTTACCTAGGAAATATATTGTGTTCCAATATGCACAAGAGTAATTCGAAGACAACTTTCTATTAATAAAATGAGAGATTTTATCCCCGGGGATTACATCATTAAAAGAGTACACTCTCGCGTTGGCGCAAATGTAGTCTTCTAGCTCCTCATCGGTGAGGACTAGGGCTGTCGAGGGAGGAGGAGGGGGATGCTTCCCTTTTAGTTTGATCACCAAAGGGGTCGTGGACGAAGGCTCCTGCGCCTTCATAGTCGGCCTTGGAGACCTCCAAGGTAGCCTTATTTGCATAGGCTCCTGGCCATCAACTAACGTTACTGAGGGCAAAGGTGGTGCTCTGCCTCGGAGCTTGACAACGAGAGGCGCAGACACCTTGGGGGGTCTTCCCTCCAGTCAAACCTTTAGATGTTCTTCGGTAACCGTTGCACTTCCTGAAGCCGTCTCCGCCTCGTCATCAGCATCATTTCCCTTATCGTCCCAAGGGACTGACTTGTATAGATCAGCATCCGTACAGTAGGCTTCAAGTCCCCGAAATAGGTCGATGTCTGTGAACTTGGTCTTAATAGTCCCGTCGTTGGCCACGTACTTCATGCACTGATGGAGGGTAGAAGGAACGATCATGTACTCATGGATCCATGGTCGTCCCAACTGCATGTTGTAATTTATGTCAGCATCGATGACACATCAAGTCACTTCGGTGTGGAGATCGCCGATTTGGCACTTCAAGCAAATTTTGCCCAGAGGCTCGCTCTTCTCCGCGTTGAATCCGTTGATTGTTGTGTTTGATGCAGTTTGCTGATGCATCGGAATCCCTAGAGTTTGGAGCAGACTCCTTGGGATGATGCTGAGAGAGGAGCCCGGGTCGATGTGGATACGATCGACTTTAATGGCACCGACATACCCTATATAGTACAGAGGCCTATTGTGCCGATTGTTCTTCAGCAGCATGTCTTGTTGGGTAAAGATGATACTGGGGATCACTTCGACCATGTTGTGATAATACGGGCAGGCCGCAGGGTCTTCCTTTGGTGGCCGCACCCGAGTGAGGAAGGACTCAACATTCTATAAGGCTTCACTGAGCGCATCTCGGGTCTCTTTGGAGAGACGGAGGATCTCGAAAAGTGACTTTCTAGCCAGGGTGTGTAACGCCCCAGTCTCAAAATACTTAGGACCAAGTACGCAACATGCCAGCTGCACATATACGAAGAATACTCCAATATATAAAATCCTCGTATATGTACATAAGCTGTATATATATAATAAAATCACAGGCCAGAACATAAGTATCTAATTTCATCACAGCTCAACACAGAAGAAACGAGAGTCCAATAAATAATGCATCAAAAGATAGCCGGGTTGACATACCCACTCCAAACAGCTATGTAAAATAGTCACAAAGATCGGAGTCCAACCTCCGTAAAATAGAAAGTAAATGAAAGAACATAAGATGTCCACTACATAGTCTCAATAATCCTCGAAGATAAGAATAGAGCCAAATGTCAAAGGAAAATGCCTCGTCGCCCACAAAAGATGGATCCAATGTCGCTCCGTATTCCTACGGGAATTCGTCTGATCCTGGAGAGATAACCAGGTCCTTAGAGGGACGTAACAAGATACAAGAAAATACCATGCCATATAAACTGTAATATATAATAGAAAATAACGGATGCATGTAATAGGGTACCTAACCATACTATAGTGAATATGCAATAAAGAACAATCCTCCATATATGGGCACTCGGGCTGTATAGCAGTGGCATCGTCCCTCTCATCGGGAATCAGTACAATCCGTCCATAACATTCGGCGAACGTCAGAGGGAATCAGTAAGAAAATGTCCATAACGTTCCATGAACGTCAGAGGGAATCAGTACACTAGGGTGAACCTGCGTCTCCAACGAAGCTTCAGGTACAATAGCAGTATGTAAATATGACCCATACATCAAGGAACAGTTTTTCCCTCCTAATGCCTATTGGAGTCACATCCATGAATCATATGAACCTCTAGTAACTGCCAAGTCTAGTAGCATGCAATTCTATTGGCAGTTACTCCTAACCGTCGCACGCCTCATACGTATCGGTGGCCGACCGACTACACGAGTACGTGTCCTATATGTGACTCACAATACGTGGTAAAGTATTTGTCAAGGCCGCATGAGATATACTAATACCTCATTATCCAATGGGTGGTCATTAAGCTAAGTTAATGCAAAATAATTTAGAAGCAATTAGAACGACCGATATAGTCGCTTGCACCCAAGTGTGACTTGGACGCACAACAATATAGAACAAATATATGAAACTAAAAATAAATAACTGAAAATAAAATAAATTAATCACAGAGTAAGGTGGCAAGGTATCTTGCCTGATGGTGCAAAGTGGCAAGTCCAGAAAATCACAATATCAGCCAAGAAATGTCATAATCTCCAAACAACTCCGGACGCTGAAACAAACATCAAAAACGTACTCGGTTTACAAGATATACCTAGGAAACGCCTGTCCAAAAGTCTAATTCTGGAACAGGGGCAAAATTGTAATTCCGGGTCAAAACGATGTCCGCCGTTGGACTCGTTTGCATCGAAATGCGTACCAAAGTCTATAGCCTCTAAAGTCGTCAAACTATATGTTTATGGATTCAGTTTGAGGAGACGAACTCAACGGTATGTCCAGTTTTGGATTTCGATGAGCCGCGTACAAAATCGCCCGTTTGAGTGGGTCGCGGGCCCGCCAAAAAGGGGTTCCGATTTGACCTTCTCAGAATCGAACCAAACTTGGTACACATGACCAGAATTTCAATTCGGACCAGTTGGTGCAAGTTTCGTTTTGAATCGACGACTGTACACGAAGTTAGGATCATGTTTGCAATTTTGCAATACGGGAGTATCTTGACGGATACAGACTGATTTCGTCGTGCTCACGCGACGAAATTGAGTTCCGTCAGTTCCCACACTTCAGCAACATCCATACGCGTCTTTCGATACATATAGCGCGTGACCAAGTTGTCATGACCCGTACCCTAGAGTTAGGGCACGAGACGTGGGTACGTCCAGCCTACGCCGTAGTGTCGACGATAGAACGCTGTCCTAGGTCACAACATCTAACAATATAAAGCTTAAACAGTTTATACTCCCCGAATGGGGGTGACATATCAGAAAGTAACTCAATCCCAACTAAGGCAGATGATAAGATAGTAGATAGATAGATAAAAGAAACTGCTGAAATGAAAGAGAAATCCCAAGTACATCAGAAAGTTTAAGCGTCTAAGATAATACATAATCCCAGAATCAAATATATACAATCATCCATGACATACTGTAAATGAAAACATCCTAGTCTAAGGGTGTGTCATCCACAGCTAGTGGGGCCTGCTGATGGTCCAGGTCCAACATCTCATCTAAGGTGGCACCATAATAGGTATCCACACCAGCCTCCTCCTCGTCCTCTGTAATATTTTCAACAGGTCCAGTCAGGACAGGAGCGAGCACAATACATCTCAACAGATCATAACAGGTTAGAAAATATAGACATGTAGTAGAGTAAGATACATGAAACTGAATGAAGCATAGAATATAAACAGAGGAAACTGTAATAGAAATATATATACTGTTAATCGAGAGCTAACTGTGGCTAGTGAGTCAGAGTACAATATAAACATGTGAATGGCATAGGAGATTCTGGAAACTATACTATGGAGTGATTCTGGGAACTACACTACTTGGATATTATTCACATGTTTACTTCTACTCCCCCGTACCTCCAATCAATACACAAGGATCTTGCCAGGTTATGTTATGATTCCATGCAAAGGCCCACAAGGGGTGATACATGGATAGCCCATAAATGGGTGATTCTGGGAATGCCCACAATAGGGAGATTCTGGGAATGCCCATAATGGGGTGATTCTGGGAAGACTCTATGATCTTGAGAGTACATGTCACAAGTGATCGAAGAATCGTGAAGCATAATGATACACCATGTAAGTGAAACGCACAGAACATGTAGTATACGATGCTCCCTGAGGGGATAACATCTCAAGAATGGATCCATATAGTACTAATCCGTGTTACCATCGTGACAGCATCAAGTAAAGTAATCTAAAGCAGGAAAATAATTCTAACAGGATATGAAATGATCAGAGAATGTACTCGCCTGGTATCTGAGTGTCCAACTGAAAAGTACTATCCGAGGAGTGGTGTCTGGCTCCTATTTAGAACAGCACAAGTCACAACAAGTCCAGAATGGTAAAATAAAACACTACAATGCATTCTACATGAATCTAGGTCAAACTAGGCCAAAGTCAACTCTTGGTCAACTCTGGTAACCCTAGAAGTCAAACTAGGTCAACTATGGTCAAACTAGGTCAAACAAGTCCACACTAGGTCAAACTAGTCTACACTAGTCTAGCAAGTCTATTCTAGGTCTAACAAGTCTGTACAAGCCCAATCTAGGCTCCTTAGTCAAATAGGCATACATAGGCCATAGGCTATTCTACCTAGGTCAACCCAAACACATATAGGCCACACACCCACATATCATATTAGACTATATACACATATCACACTCACTTTACAAATTCACATATATGTATACATATAGATATATAGACTCAATTCATATATACACACATGTGTAAGCCAACTATATTGTATAGACAATACTTACATATATGATTTTCATACATAAATAGATTTACACATAGCATATATACATACATATATTATATTCATATATAATATATACATACATATGTATATAGAGAGAGTGAGCATGTGTGTGTGTGAGGGCCCTATGGTGTGAGTGTCCTGTGGTGTGTGGCAGTGTACATGAAGAATCTGAAATCAGTGAGTGAGTGAGAGGGAATGTGAAGAGGGTGAGTGAATGTAAGAGTGGGTGTCTACATGTATGTGTCAACATGTTGCTTGCGATAGGGTTTAATAGGATAGGGTGTGTGTGTGTTGTGTGAGAGGGTGTACATGAGAGTGTAGGAAACAAGTGTGTTAAGAGTGTACATGAAGAATCTGAAATCAATTTTAGAATCCCATAATCTCAGGTTTTCTATAAAACTTAGGAAACCAATTCATGACAGTGTACACACTGGTTTATAACAACAACTCAGATTCCTATAGGACAGTCCAACCATATCATAAACTCAGATTTTAATGAAAACAGGAATTTGATTCATGAACCCAGATTTCTAACACCAAAACAAACTCAGTTTTTGGGTTCAAAATAACAGTGAATTTAGGTTCAGTTATTTAGAAACTATAAAAAACAGTCCACACACATACAGTTCAAACATCCCCCATTTCGAAATCGAGACACATCCATTCCAACCCAAAATTGACACACTAGAAGATAGCTATTAGAAGAACATGTTAGGGATTTAATTATGTGGCTAATCACCACTTAAACTAGTTAAAAAGTATGGCAAAGTCCATATTTCAAAACTGGAAAATTTTAGGATAAAAACTGGTTTCAGAAAAAAAAGAGGTAAATGATAATTGATGGACAAAAATCAAATTAAAAGGAAATTAAATGGTTGGTAAAATGCTAACAGCATGTGCACGTGTCATACCAAGTGCCTCGTGTCCACCACGACACATCTCGACGTGTCCAAACAAAATTCACCCAAACTCAGCACTTAAACTAGACACACACTGGAAACAGCCTCGTGCGGGTGTGCACGCGTGTCGTGCACCCGACACAGGCCAACCCAGGCCTCATGGTCGTGTCCCCACTTAGGCTAGGTCTAGGTGCACGTGTCTAAGTGTCTGTATCGTGTCCACAGTGTCGCGTGTCCGAGGATTAGAGCCGTATCATTGGCTAATTCGCACTGTGCGCAGAACAGTGAGAAATCAGTGCACGACTGATTTCTCCCGAACCAGTGCACGAAACCTAGTGAAATTTGGGAAGCATGGTGAGAGAACATGCCCCAACAATCCCACAAAATTTTGTGTCAAACAAGTTCGTGTCGTGTCCTGTGGAACCCCCGAGTAGCAGGGGATCCGCCAGGCCGCGCGCGAGCGTGTCCAAACGTGTGCACGCGTGTCCAAAACGACACGACGCATGCACGAAACCATCCTAGTACACGAGAATCGTGTAAGCGACACCAAGACACAAATTTCCATTTAAAAAGTTCTGCAAAATCAGAACGAAATGTCCATTGAGATATTTTGTCGAACACTTAGGGCTGTCACTGATACGTGTCCGATTCGGACACGTACAGGACACAAAAATTGGAAAACTCTATACCTACAGAATCAGGACACCTAGGGCTAGATGAATATGCAATTTAAACCTAGTTTTAATGGGTGGAATAGAATGTACCTATGGGTTGTTCTTCACACAAAAAGGTCTCTTCCAAGGAGTTCTTCAAAGCCACCCAAAATCCCCAAATTGATGCAAATCGGAGATTTGACTCCACCATCAGCAAGAAAACAATGATTAGATCATAATGGAAGAAATTCCAATCAAAAAGGAGTCATATTGATTAAACTAGGAAGGAATTAATGAAGGCTTACCTATTTCCTTAAGAAAATGAAGAGCTAATAAAAAAAGAGGCACAAATCCCCATATTGACATTATATAGGCAAGGGGGGTCTCTTGGCTGGTTATAATAGTTAGGGTTAGGGTTTTTAGGTTTCATCCTATGGCTAGGATTGAATCAAAAGAAAATAGATGGCCTAGAACAATGGGTTCTATCCTAGTTTCTTGTAAATCACTTAACCATAACTAAACTTGACTTATCCCCTTAACCAACCCATCTAATTCTCAAAGTGGCTTACTAAGTTAGTTATGACCCATCTAGGTTAGGTCCAATCTAGGTTAGGCTAACCAAATCACAAGGCAATAATTATATTAGTATTTAAATCACATCATTCAATTAAATTATTTAAAAATCCCTAATAATATATTTTAAATTCAAATAATTCAAAAATGACAAAAATATCCTCAAACTAAAATTGTGGTAGTGACAAATCTACCCTCCTTAAAAGAATTTCGTCCTCGAAATTGAAAGGCAAAATGCAACTGGTGAGAAGGATAGAAAGTATACCTCACAGTCCAAAAAGATATGGGTATCGCTCGCGCATCTCATCCTCCCGCTCCCAGGTAGACTCTCCTGGAGAATGATGCCTCCATGCGACGTGTACCAACGGTATCACCTGGTTCCTCAGAACCTTTTCCTGTCGATCCAGAATCTCCATTGGCTGCTCTGGATAGCTGAGAGAAGGCCCAACCTCAATCTCTGAATGATCGAGCACTTGGCTAGGGTCAGCCACATACCGTCTCAACTGTGATACATGGAATACGTTGTGGATCCCCACAAGTGCAGGCGGCAAGTCTAGCCTGTATGACACGTCACCGACTCTCCCGCTGATAACGAAAGGGCCGATGAAGCGCGGGCTAAGCTTCCCGCCTCCACCAAAACGTATCGTACCACGAGTCGGAGATATCCTCAAGAAAACTTGGTCTTCGACCTAATCACAAGCAAAGTCTCAATTAATTATAATAAACAAACATGATTAATAAAACACAACAATCAAACCTAATCTAATCCTACTCTAATCTGTACCTCAAACTCCAAGGGCCTCCGGTGGCTATCGGCCCAGTGCCGATGTCTGTCCTGCGCCACGCGAAGTATGTCCCTGATGAGCTTTACCTTCTCGGCTGCATAAACAACCATCTCTGGCCCCAGTAAAGCTCGCACACCAACATCATCCCAAGATAAGGGTGTACGGCACCTACGCCCGTACAGAGCCTCGAAAGGTGACATCTCAATGCTGGCCTGGAAACTGTTGTTGTAAGCAAACTCCACGAAATGAAGATAATCCTCCCAGGGGCCTCCAAAGTCCAGAATGCACGTCCGCAGCATATCCTCAAGTGTCTGAATAGTCCTCTCTGACTGTCCGTCCGTCTGGGGATGGTATACGGTACTAAACTTGAGCTGAGTGCCCAAGCTAGTCTGCAGACTCCTCCAGAAATGGGAAGTAAAGCGACTATCCCGATCTGAGACGATGCTGACTAGAACTCCGTGAATCCTGACTATCTGCCGCATATACATCTCCGCCAGCCTCTCTGTAGACGTATCCACCTTGAATGGCAAGAAGTGGGCCGATTTGGTCAACCTGTCAACGATGACCCAATTCGCGTCTTTCCTTCCTGGTGTACGCGGCAATCCAGATACGAAGTCCATAGTGATATGCTCCCATTTCCACTCAGGAATGGGCAGCGGCTGCAATAATCCACCGGGCCTCTGCATCTCCGCCTTGACCTGCTGACAGATCAAGCACCTAGCTACGAAGCGAGCCACCTCCCGCTTTATTCCGGACCACCAAACATGCTCCCTCAGATCTCGGTACATCTTGTTGGCACCAGGGTGTATGGAGTACTGAGATCTGTGGGCCTCCTGTATAACCTGCTCCGTGAGCTCTCCGCTGGGCACACATAATCTGGAAACGTGCCTCAAGGCCCCATCACCTGCAAGAGAAAACATGCCCTCCAGCAATCCTGCTCGAACCTGCTCTCGGAGATACCGCAGAGCAACGTCCTCAAACTGTGCCGACTTGATTCTCTCCACAAAGTCCGACTGAATCTACATCCCCCATAACTGTATCTGTACCCCGGGCACGATCACCTCAATCCCAAGGCTCTCCAGGTCTGCAAGCAAATGCCGATCCATGGTCAAACACATGGCTGTCGGATACCTACTCAAGGCATCGGCAACCACGTTGGCCTTTCCTGGGTGATACTGAAGTAGGATGTCAAAATCCTTCATCAACTCTAGCCATCTGCGCTGCCTCATGTTCAACTCCTTCAGAGTGAACACATACTTTAAGCTCTTGTGATCTGTGAAGATCTCCACCCTTTCCCCATACAGATAATGCTTCAACAACTTCAAAGCAAATATCACCGCTGCCAGCTCCAGGTCATGGATAGGGTAGTTCTTCTCATGGGGACGTAATTGCCTGGAAGCATAGGCAATCACCTTCCCATGCTGCTGTAAGACGCAATCCAGTCCCTTCCCTGAAGCGTCACTATAAATAGTGAAACCACCTGATCCTGAGGGCAATGTCAGAATTGGAGCTGTCGTAAGCCGCTTCTTCAACTCTTCAAAAGCTGCCTGGCACTCCTCTGACCAAACATACTCAGCATCCTTCCGGGTCAACCGTGTCAACGGCTCTGCAACCCGGGAGAAATCCTGCACAAATCTCCGATAATATCCTGCCAGCCCTAGGAAACTCCTGATCTCTACAACTGAAGTCGGCGCTGCCCATGCCTCAACTGCTACTATCTTCTTGGGGTCAACTGAGATACCATCTCCAGTCACAACGTGCCCTAAGAAGTCCACCCGGTCCAAGAAAAACTCACACTTGGAGAGTTTTCCATAAAGCTGCTCCCTCCTGAGAGTCCCCAGCACTATCCGCAGATGCTCCTCGTGCTCCTCCTCAATCTTGGAATATATCAAGATGTCGTCAATGAACACCACCACAAACAGATCCAGATACTGGTGGAACACCTTGTTCATTAGGTTCATAAACACTGATGGTGCATTGGTTAGCCCAAACGGCATCACCAAAAACTCAAACTGCCCGTACCGCGTCCTGAAAGCGGTCTTGGGAATATCATCCTCCTTCACCTTCACCTGGTGATATTCCGACCTCAGATCAATCTTGGAAAATACCCGAGCTCCGCTCAACTGGTCAAAAAGGTCGTCGATCCGTGGCAGTGGGTATTTGTTCTTGATCGTGAGGTTGTTGAGTGCCCTATAGTCAATACACATCCGTACTAACCCATCCCTTTTCGGCACAAATAACACTGTTGCACCCCATGGCGACGAACTCAAGCGGATGAAGCCCTTGTCCTGCAGCTCATCCACTTGCTTCTTCAGCTCCACCAGCTCGCTGTTGTTTACCCGATAGACATGCTGAGAGATGGGTTTCGCTCCTGGAACCAAGTCTATCGAGAACTCTATATCTCTGTCTGGAGGCAATCCCGGCAACTCCTTTGGGAAAAATCCATATACTCTGCTATCAAGGGGTGTGGAATCGCCTGCTCCACGACCGAGACTCTGCAGAAAACTTCGCTGCTCTGCTCCGCCTGACGTCTAGAGTACTCGAACTCTGGCTCCCCCGGCGCTCTGAAAAGAACTCTACCCCCTCTGCAATCAATGCTGGCGTGGTGCCTGCTCAACCAATCTATGCCGAGTACTATATCGTAGTTCGGCAATGGCATCACGAGCAGGCTCACCTCCAACTCACGGCCTTCCAAAATAACTCTCCGACCCTTAAAAACATCACGTACGAGGATAATGCCACCTCCGATCGTGATCTTGTAAGTCCTAGGCAACGATTCAGCTATGATATAGTGTCTAATCGCAAAAGATACAGATATGAAGCTATGCGAAGCACCGGAATCAAATAATGCAAAAGCTGGACTGGAGTCGAGGAGAATCGAACCTGCAATCAGCTCTCCGATCACCTCTGTATCCTCAGCCGCCATGGCGAAAGCTCGCCCCGGCTGGCCTCCCCTGGCCTGCTGCTGGTGCTGAACAAATCTCTGCTGCTGGATCGGCAGGGCTGGTCCCCTCTGTTGGCCTGCTGCTGCCCTGGCTCCTCCTCTCTGAGCTGCTCATCTCGTGGTTAAGGTACACTCCCTCATCTGGTGATCTTCTGAGCCACATACCAGGCACTTGCCCAGCCTCTTCCTACACTCGTTCCATCCGTGCCCTGGCTTCTTGCAATAAGCACAGGTGGTGGCCTGCTGCCTCGGTGCCTGCTGCTGTATCCTCTACTGCTGATGCTGCACTGGCTGGTGCCTCGGCTGCTGAAACTGCTGCGGTTGGAACCTCTGCTGCTGGTGGTGCTGCTGGTGCTGCTGCTGAAAGTGCGGCCTCTTGGCCGGTCCTCCGCTACTACTGCCTCCCTGGGAGTCTCGCCCCCTCTTGAGCCTAAGCTCAAGATCATCCTCTGCAGCTAGTACGTCCACCAGGATCTCCTCAATTGTAGCACTGCGGGCGTTCTTGGTGTAGGACTTGACCTCCTTTACCAAGCCCTTCTGGAACCTCCGGGCCTTCGTCGTCTCTGACAAGTCCTCCATAAATCTGCTCAGGCGGCAGAACTCTCCTGCGTACTCCTCCACAGACTGGCTCCCCTGGACTAGAGCCTCGAATTGGGTCTCGAGGGCTCCCAGTGCTGCGTCTGGAAAGAATTTCTCCTTGAACAGCTTCTTGAATGCTGCCCAAGTCTGTCCTGCTATGCCGACCCTCGGGTCGGTCTGGTACCATATACTGGCCAGATCCTTCATCATGCTGGCCGCTTCCTCTATCTGGAGCCTCGTCGGAATCTCTGCCAGCCTGAAGATCTCCTCCATATGCTCGATCCACTCATCGGCATACAGGATCCCCTCTGTCCCTCGAAAGTCTCTCGGGTGCATCTTCTGGAAGTCCTGGATGCTCTTCTCCCGCGGCTGGTGCGGCTGCGGGACTGCCGCTGGCTGAGCTACGACCCTCTCCACTGCGGTCACTGCCAGCTCAATGCCTCGAGTGAGCTCTGTCGTGTGCCTCTGCTGCTAGGTCTGCTGACCCTCCATGTACTGTCTGAAGAAGGCCAACAGCTGAACGGCATCAACTGTCCCTGCAGGTGGCTGCTGGTAAGGATCCTCTGGGAGAACTGGGTCCTGCCTCCGAGTCGGTGGAAGCATACCCCCTGCTGCTGCTGCCGGAGTCTCAATACGAGCAGAGGTGGCAGGAGCTGTAGTCCCCTGGCCCCGCTGTACTGGCTGAGAGGTAGCAGTCCCCTCCATAGCATCCTCATGAATGGTACGCTGCGATCGAGTCTCTACCATCCTGAAGATAGACAAACAAGAGTATCAATTTCTGAGAAAGAAGCGATATAACAAAGGCGGACAATTAAAATTCAAAAGGATCAGTTGAAAATAAGGATTTAGATGGCAATAAAAGAATTTTTCCTAATGTGATTGTGTACCTAAAAATTAATGTCCTATATCCTACTGCAGGCTGTAGTGATACTCTAATTCGAATACCACTACACTTCTAGTCTAGACCTGCATGGGCCACCACTAAAAACGTGTCACGACCCGCACCCTAGAGTTAGGGCACGACACATGGTACGTCCAGCCTACGCCGCAGTGTCGGCGGTAGAACGCTGTCCTAGGTCAAAACATCTAACAATATAAAGCTTAAATAGTTTATACTCCCCGAATGGGGGTGACATAGCAGAAAGTAACTCAATCCCAACTAAGGCAGATGATAAGATAGCAGATAGATAGATAAAAGAAACTGCTGAAATGAAAGAGAAATCCCAACTACATCAGAAAGTCTAAGCGTCTAAGATAATACATAATCCCAGAATCAAATATATACAATCATCCATGACATACTATAAATGAAAACATCCTAGTCTAAGGGTGTGTCATCCACAGCTAGTGGGGCCTGGTGATGGTCCAGGTCCAACATCTCATCTAAGGTGGCACCGTAATAGGTATCCACACCAGCCTCCTCCTCGTCCTCTGTAATATTTTCAACAGGTCCAGTCAGGACAGGAGCGAGCACAATACATCTCAACAGATCATAGCAGGTTAGAAAATATAGACATGCAGTAGAGTAAGATACAGGAAACTGAATGAAGCATAGAATATAAACAGAAGAAACTGTAATGGAAATATATATACTGTAAATAGAGAGCTAACTGTGGCTAGTGAGTCAGAGTACAATATAAACATGTGAATGGCATAGGAGATTCTGGGAACTATACTATGGAGAGATTCTGGGAACTACACTACTTGGATATTATTCACATGTTTACTTCTACTCCCCCGTACCGCCAATTAATACACAAGGATCCAGCCAGGTTATGTTATGATTCCATGCAAAGGCCCACAAGGGGTGATACATGGATAGCCCATAAATGGGTGATTCTGGGAATGCCCACAATGGGGAGATTCTAGGAATGCCCATAATAGGGTGATTCTGGGAAGACTCTGTGATCATGAGAGTACATGTCACAAGTGATCGAAGAATCGTGAAGCATAGTGATACACCATGTAAGTGAAACGCACAGAACATGTAGTATACGATGCTCCCTGAGGGGATAACATCTCAAGAATGGATCCATATAGTACTAATCCGTGTTACCATCGTGACAGCATCAAGTAAAGTAATCTAAAGCAGGAAAATAATTCTAACAGGATATAAAATGATCAGAGAATGTACTCGCCTGGTATCTGAGTGTCCAACTGAAAAGTACTATCCGAGGAGTGGTGTCTGGCTCCTATTTAGAACAACACAAGTCACAACAAGTCCAGAATGGTAAAATGAAACACTATAATGCATTCTACATGAATCTAGGTCAAACTAGGCCAAAGTCAACTCTTGGTCAACTCTGGTCAACCCTAGAAGTCAAACTAGGTCAACTATGGTCAAACTAGGTCAAACAAGTCCACACTAGGTCAAACTAGTCTACACTAGTCTAGCAAGTCTATTCTAGGTCTAACAAGGCTGTACAAGCCCAATCTAGGCTCCTTAGTCAAACAGGCATACATAGGCCATAGGCTATTCTACCTAGGTCAACCCAAACACATATAGGCCACACACCCACTTATCATATTAGACTATATACACATATCACTCTCACTTTACAAATTCACATATATGTATACATATAGATATATAGACTCAATTCATATATACATACATGTGTAAGCCACCTATATTGTATATACAATACTTACATATATGATTTTCATACATAAATAGATTTACACATAGCATATATACATACATATATTATATTCATATATAATATATACATACATATGTATATAGAGAGAGTGAGCATGTGTGTGTGTGAGGGCCCTGTGGTGTGAGTGTCCTGTGGTGTGTGGCAGTGTACATGAAGAATCTGAAATCAGTGAGTGAGTGAGAGGGAATGTGAAGAGGGTGAGTGAATGTAAGAGTGGGTGTCTACATGTGTGTGTCAACATGTTGCTTGCGACAGGGTTTAATAGGATAGGGTGTGTGTGTGTTGTGTGAGAGGGTGTACATGAGAGTGTAGGAAACAAGTGTGTTAAGAGTGTACATGAAAAATCTGAAATCAGTTTTAGAATCCCATAATCTCAGGTTTTCTATAAAACTTAGGAAACCAATTCATGACAGTGTACACACTGGTTTTTAACAACAACTCAGATTCCTATAGGACAGTCCAACCATATCATAAACTCAGGTTTTAATGAAAACAGGAATTTGATTCATGAACCCAGATTTCTAACACCAAAACAAACTCAGTTTTGGGGTTCAAAATAACAGTGAATTTAGGTTCAGTTATTTAGAAACTATAAAAAACAGTCCACACACATACAGTTCAAACATCCCCCATTTCGAAATCGAGACACATCCATTCCAACCCAAAATTGACACACTAGAAGATAGCTATTAGGAGAACATGTTAGGGATTTAATTATGTGGCTAATCACCACTTAAACTAGTTAAAAAGTATGGCAAAGTCTACATTTCAAAACTGGAAAATTTCAGGATAAAAACTGGTTTCAGAAAAAAAGAGGTAAATAATAATTGATGGACAAAAATCAAACTAAAAGGAAATTAAATGGTTGGTAAAATGCTAACAGCATGTGCACGTGTCATACCAAGTGCCTCGTGTCCACCACGACACGTCTCGACGTGTCCAAACGAAATTCACCCAAACTCAGCACTTAAACTAGACACACACTGGAAACAGCCTCGTACGGGTGTGCACGCGTGTCGTGCACCCGACACAGGCCAACCCAGGCCTCATGGTCGTGTCCCCACTTAGGCTAGGTCTAGGTGCACGTGTCTAAGTGTCTGTATCGTGTCCACAGTGTCGCGTGTCCGAGGATTAGAGCCGTATCAGTGGCTAATTCGCACTGTGCGCAGAACAGTGAGAAATCAGTGCACGACTGATTTCTCCCTAACCAGTGCACAAAACCTAGTAAAATTTATGGAGCATGGTGACAGAACATGCCCCAACAATCCCATAAAATTTTGTGTCAAACAAGTTCGTGTCGTGTCCTGTGGAACCCCCGAGTAGCAGGGGATCCGCCAGGCCGCGTGCGAGCGTGTCCAAACGTGTGCACGCGTGTCCAAAACGACACGACACGTGCACGAAACCATCCCAGTACACGAGAATCGTGTAAGCGACACCAAGACACAAATTTCCATTCAAAAAGTTTTGCAAAATCAGAACAAAATGTCCATTGAGACATTTCGTCGAACACTTAGGGCTGTCACTGATACATGTCCGATTCGGACACGTACAGGACACAAAAATTGGAAAACTCTATACCTACAGAATCAGGACACCTAGGGCTAGATGAATATGCAATTTAAACCTAGTTTTAATGGGTGGAATAGAATGTACCTATGGGTTGTTCTTCACACAAAAAGGTCTCTTCCAAGGAGTTCTTCAAAGCCACCCAAAATCCCCAAATTGATGCAAATCTGAGATTTGACTCCACCATCAGCAAGAAAATATTGATTAGATCATAATGGAAGAAATTCCAATAAAAAAGGAGTCCTATTGATTAAACTAGGAAGGAATTAATGAAGGCTTACCTATTTCCTTAAGAAAATGAAGAGCTAATAAAGAAAGAGGCACAAATCCCCATAGAGACATTATATAGGCAAGAGGGGTCTCTTGGCTGGTCATAATAGTTAGGTTTAGGGTTTTTAGGTTTCATCCTATGGCTAGGATTGAATCAAGGGAAAATAGATGGCCTAGAACAAAGGGTTCTATCCTAGTTTCTTGAAAATCACTTAACCATAACTAAACTTGACTTAACCGCTTAACCAACCCATCTAATTCTCAAAGTGGCTCACTAAGTTAGTTATGACCCATCTAGGTTACGTCCAATCTAGGTTAGGCTAACCAAATCACAAGGCAATAATTATATTAGTATTTAAATCACATCATTCAATTAAATTATTTAAAAATCCCTAATAATATATTTTAAATTCAAATAATTCAAAAATGACAAAAATATCCTCAAACTAAAATTGTGGTTGTGACAAAGTCGCCCGTTTCGTCGGGGCGCACGCCGTATCGATAAAATTTCAGAATTTTATATAAATTAACACAGGTTTTCCTCCAACTTCAATATCAATTTTCTTTTTACACGTTAATCGAAATGATGATCCAGAAGATGCGTTGCGATCTTGCTTATGTTGTCTTTTACTGTTTTTAATTAGTTTCTATAAATCTTTAATGCACAGCAAGAAAATTGGCCGACAAGTTGTCATTTTAAAATAGTTTTATGTATTACAGAAAATAGGTTTTTCTTGAAATTTGTCTCAATTTTTCGAGCAAGTCGATGGTTTATTACGAAATCCACCTAGAGGATCTCGAAGAGGTCAAGTCTACTTTCCAGAAAATCTTACGGATCAAAAATCGATGCTACGAGTAAAAAGTTACGTCGTCGGGAAATAGGGTACCTTGAGTGGGAAAACTGCTCCGTGGATGACGAGGGGCTGACTTCCGATGCCCCGTTCATCGCGCATACAACTCCGTCGCTGGTGAAACGAACTCGTAGGCGAAGAGGGTATGTTCTGCCGCAATTTTTGTTTTGGGATTCTAGGATTTTGAAGTTTGTGGAGGAAGATATATTTATAATAACTTGGGACAAAACCTAATACTAATAGACTTTGTAATAAGTTATGTGGACCCAAGCTTGCTCGCGGAAATAAACATTGGGTTGCTGCTGTACGCAGCAAGCAATTGAAGGGGTGGGGCCCCGCCCACTTATGTGGGTGGGTTTGATTTTTTTTCCCTTTTCTTTTCTTTTTTCCTTTTTTGTTTTCTTTTTCATTTCTTTTTCTTTTTCATTTCTTTTTTTTCTTTTTCATTTCTTTTTTTTTTTCTTTTTCTTTTTCTTTTTCTTTTTCATTTCTTTTTTTCTTTTTCATTTCTTTTTTTTCTTTTCCTTTTTATTTCTTTTTCTTTTTGTAGAAGCATGAAAAAGAACAGGAAAGTCCATGCGGCTCAAAACAAAGGTAGTCCCATTGCGGTTCAAAGAATCTCTCAGAGCTTCATGCGGCTCAAGATCCCCCTAGAGCTTCATGCGGCTCAAAAGTTCCCAACATAGCCATGCGGCTCGGGTAAAAGCCACGTAGCCTTATGCGGTTCGCCTCTACAGCTGGCCATCAAGAAGCGGCTTCATTTAATGCTCTGACACAACAAGGCAGCTCTGACATAAAGGAGAATCGGCAGCTCTGACATAAAGCTTCAATGATGACTCTGACATAATGGCATGCTCCTAGGGAAATAAAGAAAATCTCTATAGCTGACACGATCCACCAAATTCCAAAGCTCTTTATGCGGATTGCTTCGAGGTCTTCCATGCGGCTCTGAATACGTGGCCACCCTTATGCGGTTCAGATGGAGGCCACCCCCATGCGGCTGCTACTCTCATGCGGCTCGGATCATGGGGGTGACCCTCATGCGGCTCAGGCCACACCCATGCGGCTTTGACACGTGGCCACCCTCATGCGGTTCAGATGGAGGCCACCCCCATGCGGCTACTACTTCCATGCGGTTAGGATCATGTGGAGCCACCCTCATGCGGCTCAGATTTTGGAGGTCACACCTATGCGGCTACCATCCTCAGGCTGTTCGGATCATGGGGGCACCATCATGCGGCTCAATTACCAGACCACACGCATGCGGCTCTGTCAGGACACCATGTCCATGCGGCTCGCGGTTAGGACATGTGGCAGAAGATCGGTTAAGACTCGCATTCCTACGGCTCGCAGCATAATGAGGGTTAGACACGTGGCACATGATCAACCAAGATTTACCCACCCGGATTTATTGCTATCAACAAATCACAACAAGCAGATTTATTGCAATCATCATAATTACCCTGATTAATTTCTAATAAATGATACAGATTTGTTACAATCAACATAAAAATAAGATCAAGGCAAATCTTAACAAATCCTTAACCGCCGACTGTTTAAGGGGCAATCATTGCAAACCCTAATTGTCATACCCCACTCCTATAAATAGCAAGGTGCCATTCACTTGCAAAAGAGGAGACAGAAGTTGGACACATAGAGAGACAGAGGCACGCACAGAGAGAGCGACGGCGCACAGAAGAATCTTCCTACATATCCCGAGAGCATTTCTTCATCAGAGCCAAGGCTACGTCCGATCGTCCAAGGAGTAAGGCAGAGTTGATAGCACTCTCCCGAGCCTCTACCGTCACCCCCCAGAAAAAAATAAACAATTATACTTAGATTGTTGTACCTAGGTTTTCGTCCCTAGGCTTTCTTTGTACGAGCGAGTTTGTGTTGTGAAGTAAAAGTCCAGTCCTCCCATAAAACTATTCTGTTCTTTTATAATCAATGACAAACACGATGGCGACTTTGCTGGGGACTAACTTCTCCACGGCTGAGGAGTTGGTGATGCAATCGGATGCAGCCAAACTTGGCTCCACTCAACAGATGCTGGTCGTCTGGTTCGACCAGCGGGCGTTTGAAGAAATGCTCTCCGACGGGAGCGCTGGCCCGGTCCAGCGACGAGCCCGCACAAAGAAGGCCCACAGGGAGTGGAGGCCCAAATCATTCGCTCCTTCCCAAGCTCTCGAAGAAGTACTCTCTGTTGCCCAAGACGACGGAGAAGTCTCGCAGGCGACCCCACTTCAGACCATAGAGGACTCTGTTGTCCCCAAGTCCGACAGAGGAAAATACTACGATGCTGGACTTGTAGGGGCAAGGGGTAACTCTACACGGTCCAGGAAGAAGCCACAGAAGGGCGCTAGCCGCATGAAGACTCATGCAGCCACAAAAGCCAGCCGCAGATAGAAGGCTCATGCGGCCAGAACTGCCAGCCGCATAGAGGAGGTTCATGCGGACACCATAACTTCCAGCCGCTTAGAAGAGGCCCACGTGGCCACTACAGCTCCCAGCCGCATGTAAACTTCCAGCCGTATGGAAGAGGCACACGAGGCCACTACAGCTTCCAGCCGCATGCAAACTTTCAGCTGTATGCGGATCGCTTATGCGACCGCAAATGCCAACCGCATGCAGGCAGGCTATACGGCTAACAATCTCAGCCGTAGGACATCTGCTTCATGCGGCTCAGGCTCAGTCTTCGACCGCCTCTCAGGCGGTCCTGACCGCAGATGCTCTCATGTGCCAGTCTTTGTGGACTCTTTCTACTATGCACTCTTAGGTGCTAAAAGGAAAAAGTCTCGGGCAGCACGGGCTCGTCGAGTCAGACAGCTATCCCAACTTCTGACTATCAGGGCGTCCCGCTGACTTTTATGCGGGCCCCTGATGAAAAGTTGTATAAAACTATCCTTATCCAGCCTCCAGCGGCCAACGAACAGGATAGTTATCAAGAATCTCCCAATAATGATCAGGGGCAAGTACGCGTACTACTCCTACATCAGGGAGAAGGCAGGATGCCAACACACTCATGTGCTCAGGACTCCAGGGCCCACAAAATGAGTGACTTGCGTAACGTGATTCTTCACAAACGCAAGGAAAGAGACGAAGACTTGGTTTGCAGAGAGTCCTTCCATGGACATCACTGCACTCAAGTCATTGTCAACTGCTGCAGTAAGGCGGCCACACAAGAGGACCGACGATCCGTCTTCCAACGACTGCAATACCCAAGCTCGAAAGACGAGGTACTTCTCGTCGCCTCCTACAATTTTGCTCAGAAGATCCCTGGCAGCGGGAGAGGGAAGAAAATAAACGTCTCCAGCATGAAAATCTCAACCAAGAAACTCTCTTCTAAGCGGTTGTCCACGACCGTTACGGGAGGAGTTTTCCAAGGTACTCGCTCAAAGACAAAATCTGCCACATTTAGAGATTCGTCGTCCACATCTCCGGGAGGCGCTGGAGCAGGGGGTACCACTCCTCCAAACATCTACGATAATCCGGTATTCCAAAAAGATAATCCAGGGGAAACGGATCCCCCAACAGATACAGCAGGTTCCGATGTCCCTGAGGATGTCCACAACTCTCAAGACGAGGCAAGCTCTGAAGCTGGGGGTACCACTCCTTCTGAGTTCGAACCAGAGAAGAATATTCCCATATACCCTGACGACTTCTCTATACAAGGGTATGACTCAGAGGGCGCGTCCTCCACCGTTCCTTCCATCTCTCCTCATGTAAGTACGGTATTCATGACGGACAGCAACCAAGATGGTCCCAGTGATCGCCAACGCATCGACATACTGGAGGCCATACTGCATACCTTGGTCAAGTCCGTAGACGAGATCAAAGCAGCCCTTCCAACTCTGCAAGGAATATCACTTGGCCAAACAAACGTGGGACCCACGGTCAATGCGGACTCGAACTCAGCCGCACCAAACCCGGGTGACAATCCTCTTAAAATATCCTCTCCCACCGCTGCAGACGAGGCCATGAACGCAAGACAAGATGTCCAGGAGCGTCGGGCCATGTTCCACGCCCGAGAAACCTGCCAGGACCTCAGGATACGACAACCGTATCCTGCTGCATGGAGAGATGTGCCCTTCCCACCAAGATATAAACCATTCAACATCAATCCGTATGATAGGAAGATATCTGCAAGCAGGTACATCACCTACTTTGAAGTCACAACCGATCATCTGCCTCACGACGATGCCATCCTTACGTGATTGTTCATCGGGGCATTGGAAGGGGTCGCCTTCAACTGGTACCGCAACTTGCCGTACAACTGCATCCATTCCTTCGCTGGCTTCAAACGTATGTTTCTAGAGAGGTTCTACGAAGTAGGACAAGACGTGACAATGTCCACCCTCATGGACGTTGTTCAGGGAGAAAATGAGCTGTCAAGGAACTATATCGAACGGTTTTGCCAAACCGCGATGAAGTTGTCTTCCGGTAACCCTGATTCCTCTTTAATTGAAATTTGCCAAAAGAGGCTGCTCCCTACAATCAGCCTCTGGATGTGCCAAAGTCAGTTTAAGGACTGGAAGACATTCATTATCAGTGCCACTAGCGCAGAAGACAAGTTAAAGAAAGCTCGCCAACTGGGATTGCACATCTCGGAAGGAGAGGACAAGGGCAAACGCCCTAACACCAACAACAACAATAGTGGTAACCCCTCCAACAATCGAGACAACAAGGGCAAATAAGCTATGGTGGCCGACACAGCTCCGAAGCCCGAACCAAAGCCGACAGAAAACTAGTGGCCTTAGATGAACTACTCCTTCGAGAACGGCCATGTCAAGCCCATCTTGGACATGCTCATACAAGGAGGTCGGATTCAGCTCCCTCCTCCAAGACGTGAACCTTGTCCTACAGAAATAGAGAACCCCAAGTACTGCCACTACCATCGCTATGTCCACTATGCTATACAAGACTACTACCAACTGAAGCGATACATCCAGCATCTCATCGATTCTAAAGCCTTGGCCATTGATTTCGAAGAGGTGACCGTAGCAGCCAACATGGTGTTAGTATAATTCGGCAGCTTCCCTCCGACAAAGACTCAAGATAGAGTAGTGCCCGTCCCCAAAGCAAGGATAGAGGTCGCTAACCTTCCACGTACCCGAGACCAGGCTGCTGGTCTAGTGTCCTTTACCACATCACGAAGGGAGATCATATGGGTCCATTCGAACCTGGTACCTGAAGTGACTCAGTCCGTACCACCCTACACCAGTAAGAAGAAGAGTAGGAAAGTCAAATCATGCCGCACAATCTCGGCAGAGGTCGAAGAAGCTACTGTTGTTGTTACCCGATCCGGCTCACAAACCCAACCTCCACCGGGTAACTCGGCTGAAGATCATCAGCCGACAGCTGCTGATGCTCCAGGACCCTCTTAACCTTCGACGACCGACAATCCTAGGCCGAAGGAGACTCGCTTCGACAAACCGCTCCGAAAAGAGACGCCTCATGGGCTGGAGAGGTCCTACAACTTTGACATCTTGGCACAATTGGCCAACACACCGGCCAAATTATCGCTATACGAGCTCCTGAGACTCTCCAAAGATGTTCGCGTCGCACTGAGCGAGGCACTCCAGAATGCCGAAGCATATATAGCTCAGTCCAATCTCACTGGGAAGAGCTCGCCTGTAGATCTCCAGGATAGTAATTGCACAGGCGCAATACCCATCATCGTCTTCACTCTGCAGGACATGCTTATCAAGACCAACCGGCACGATCGCCCTCTGTATTATACTGGGTACATTGGCGATATCAAGGTGGATCGGATACATATTGACCCCGGTTCTTCCATAAGCATCATCCCGAAGAGCCTGCTACACCATCTGTGCATCCTAATGCATCGCCTGACACCGACAAATACTGCCATTAGCGGTTTTAATTCAGGCAGAAGCTATCCGATCGAGAAAATTTGCCTGAAGTGCCAAATCGGCGATCTTCAGTCAGAAGTGACCTGTTATGTTATAGTTGCAGACACTTCCTATAATACTCTCCTGGGGCATCCTTGGATACACGATTACATGATCGTGCCTTCCACACTACACCAATGCTTCAAGTACGTCGACAAGCACGGCTTCGTGAGGATAGAATTTACCGACATCGATCCCTTTAAAGGGGTCGAATCCTACTACTCAGATTCATGCTTGTACGAAAAGTCGAAAAGGCACCTTGTCGAAGGAGATACTCAAGCTCAAATTGAGGCGACAGCTGGATCGGAAGAACCTCTGACAATCCACCTTCAAGCCCGCAAACCTGACAGGACTGTACCACTTACAGCTACTCTGTGTAAGGATGCAATCAGCCTCTCTGCACAAAAGAGGCAGATAATAATTCGAATGCCAAGGTCTAGCCAAGCGCCAAGACCCAAGACAGAGCTACTGACCATCATGCTACCTAGAGCTAGCCAGCTACAAACAGAGGAGATCACTCCCTCCGTCAAGCCGATGACGATTCGCCTTTCCAGAATGAATCGGCAGCCGAGCGCTAGGCCGGGGACTGCTAGCCAGCCAACAACTCCTCGTCCAGTACCAAGCACCAAACTGGGGGTCGCTAGTACGCTAACGACTCCACATTCTGCTCCACCAGTGGAGCCCCTGATGATTAAGCACCCCAAGTCATCCTCCCAGTCTTCATTGACACAGGGGGTAGCCGAAGAAGAGTCAGAGTTGGCCAAGTATGTGGCTGCTCATACTGATGTTCCATCCGCAGATGATGTAATCCTACTAGAAAAGATACCTTACTTCATCAATAAAGGGCTATCTTTGAACTACCTCGAGCTTAATAAGCTTTGTACAATGTATGCTATGGAATACGGTATAGACACCCCCTACACACACAAGTGACAAATGTCTACACCGCAAACCAACTTACTCCAGTGGAAGACGCTTACCGCATAATTGAGGGAGAGGATCATCCAATTATCTTTGGCCAGAAGAATGATCCACAACCCTTCAGGATAGAAGAAGTTGATCTCGAACCCGACACCGAGAGACTGCCCCTTTATCTGTATAGTTCCTGATCCAAGTACCTCATGCAAAAACAGTGGTATGATCTGGAAACTACACCAGGCTTGAACTACGGCACTGGACGACGGTTACCCTTAAAATTGCCGGTCCCGGCTGGGAAACTACGAGATTATTATAACAAAACCAGATGTGGGCTAGGTTATGTTACACCGACGACGACCCCTGAAAGATCAGACGAGGAATACGACTGGCATTAACACTCAACCGGATCACCCACTTCCGATTCGAATGTCAGCATTGGAGACATGCTCAGGCAAGTCTTGTCCGTCAATATGGCATTTGCCGACGTCTAAGAAGGAGATGAAGACATTCCTAAACTTATTGAGTTAGAGCCGTAGGCACAACAGCTAGATGCGCAATGGGAGAAGCGATTTTAACAAAGATAGCCTCCCACCGAAGATGAGGTTGTGCAAGTCGATCTCGGTGATGAGTCCTCTCCAAAGCCCTTCTTCGTCAGCAAGAATCTGACGGACGAAGAACGGGAATCGCTAATGCAACTCTTCAGAGAATACATCGACGTATTCGTCTGGAGCTACGAAGACATGCCAGGACTGAACCCCAAGGTTGTACTTCACAAGCTCAACATTTGCCCAGACGTAAAGCCAGTCAAACAATAGCAACAACGGTTTCGCCTGGATATCATGAACTCCATCGAAGCTGAGGTCAACAAACTGATAACCAGCGGCTTCATCCGGGAGGAGCAACATCCAGACTGGGTCGCCAACAAAGTACCAGTCCTCAAGAAGAATGGAAAGATTCGAATCTGCATCGACTTTCATAATCTGAATGAGGCGTGTCCTAAGGATGATTTTCTCCCATCACAGACATCATGATTGACAACACCTGCGGCTTTGAACATATGTCATTCATGGATGGTTTTTCGGGGTATAACCAAATTAAGATGTTCCCTGATGACGAAAAGCATACATCATTCCGAACACTAATTGGCACATACTGCTATACAGTCATGCCTTTCGGTTTAAAGAATGCTGGCGCCACCTATCAAAAAGCGATGAACATCATCTTTAGAGACCACCTGCGCAAGACAGTGGAATGCTACGTCGACGACATCGTCGTCAAAAGTCGCTCTAATGAAGATCACCTGCATGATCTGAGGACAGTGTTCGACCTGATGCGAGCGCACAATTTGAAGATGAATCCCACAAAATCCTTCTTGGGCGTATCCAGCGGGAAGTTCTTGGGTTTCATCATTACTTCCCAAGGTATCCACATAGACCCTGAAAAGATAAAGGCAATCATGGAGATGGGTCCCCCAAGAAATCTCTGTGAACTCCGAAGCCTTCAAGGAAGGCTGGCCTACATCAAGAGGTTTATCTCTAATCTCTCCGAAAAATGTCAGCCATTCACCCACCTCATGAAAAAGGGAATTTCGTTCGTATGGGATAAAAAATGCCAGCGCGCCTTCGACAGCATCAAGGAATATCTGTCAAACCCTCCAGTCCTGGTGGCCCAGGTTGCTGGGAAACCAATCCTGCTCTATGTACGAGCAATGGAGCATTCTCTCGGTGCTTTACTAGCGCAAAACAATAATGCAGGCGACGAGCAAGCTATATATTACATCAGTCGAATGATGATGGGGCCTGAGCATCAATACATTATCGTGGAGAAAGAGTGCCTTGCTCTGGTTTTTGCCATTCAGAAGACGTGACACTACGTCACGGGACAAACCATCCATGTTGTATCAAGAGTCATCCCCCTCAGGGTCCTCATGACTAAGCCAGGTGCACTCAGATCTTGCCTCACTACCTGGGCGATATTACTGTCCCCCTACCATATGATCTTCGTCCCACAGAAGGCTGTTAAAGGTCAAGCTCTGGCAGACTTTTTAGCAGCTCATCCAGGTTCGTAGTCAACCAAAATAGACGAAGAGATTCCAGATGAGGTCGCCAATTCAAATGTGGCCTCCCAGGATATCGTATGGCGAATGTTCTTCGATGACGCTTCCATAACTGAGCCCAAGGGCGACATCATCGCTGGAGTCGGAGTGGTGCTGATTTCTCCCTCCGGGATGGTGATCAATCGGGCTTACTCCCTCACGGAGCCCTATTCAAACAATGTGGCCGAGTACAATGCTTTGGTCATTGGCCTCCGACTTGCAAAGGAGCTGGGGGTTGAGTATCTTGAAGCATATGGCGATTTACAGTTAATCGTTAATCAGATCCGGGGTTCATACGAAGTTCGCCATGAAGATGTGATCCCTTATCACCAAATAACGATCGACATCATCTCGTCCTTGGAAGGATTCTTCATAGAACATGTTTCCAGACTCCAGAATATTGAAGCCGATGCCCTAGCAGTCCTGGCCGCTTCCCTAGCGGTACCGAATCATGCTCATCATCTGGTTGACATAATAGGCCGTGAGTTGGTCTGTCCCAAGAATAATGTTCAATGTGTTGAGAGTTACTCCGCTCTGGCAGTCTATGAAGCACCAGACTGGAGACAACCATTCATCGACTTCGTAGTCTACGACATCCTGCCAGAGAATCCAAAGGAAGCCACTTCTATCAGAAAGCGTTCCCTAAGATTCTTTTATGATACGGAGACAAAAATACTGTATCGACGATCATACGATGGATTACTGCTTCGATGTCTGTCAAATACAGAAGCCAAGGAAGCTGTACGCGAAGCTTAGGACGGCGTCTGCGGGGCCCATCAGCCTGGCCCAATGTTACAAGACCGCCTTCGCCGAATGGGCTATTACTGGCCCACGATGGTTGCAGACGCAATAGACTATGCACAAAAGTGCAAAGCCTGTCAAGTCCACGCAGATTTCATCCACCAGCCATCCGAGTTTCTACATTCGACGGTAGCATCCTGGCCATTCGAAGCATGGGGAATGGACAGCATTGGTCCAATCACTCCGCCTTCGTTTCGAGGACATCGCTTCATACTCGCGATCACATATTACTTCTCCAAATGGACGGAGGCTATTCCGCTGGCAGAAGTAAAGACTTCAAACGTGATCAGCTTCCTCAAGCATCACATCATCTATCGCTTTGGACTGCCCCGAAGGATCATCCACGACAACGGTCCGCAGTTCGCAAGCCACGCCTTCTATCGGTTCTGCGACAAACACCGAATCCAGAATATTGCTTCAATGCCGTACAATTCGGCAGCGAATGGGTTGGCAGAAGCATTCAATAAAACTATAATCAAGCTACTCAAAAAGTTCGTGTCTTCAAACAAACGCGACTTGAATGAGAAGCTTAGCGAATGCTTATGGGCATACCATACTACAGTCCGGACGGAAACTGGGAATACACTATTCTCTCTGGTATACGAGAGTGAGGCAGTTCTTCCAATGGAGACTCAAATCCCCTCACTCCGCGTTGTCCTTACCTATCGATTGACAACAGATGATAATCACCATTGCCGGTTACAAGAGTTGGAGGCTCTAGATGGGAAGTGCATGTCAGCCTGGCCCAATGTTACAAGACCGCCTTCGCCGAATGGGCTATTACTGGCCCACGATGGTTGCAGACACGATAGACTATGCATGAAAGTGCAAAGCCTGTCAAGTTCACACAGATTTCATCTACCAGCCATCCGAGTTTCTACATCCGACGGTAGCATCCTGGCCATTTGAAGCATGGAGAATGGACATCATTGGTCCGATCACTCCACCTTCGTCTCGAGGACATCGCTTCATACTCGCAATCACAGATTACTTCTCCAAATTGGCGGAGGCTATTCCGCTGGTAGAAATGAAGACTTCAATCGTGATCAGCTTCCTCAAGCATCATGTCATCTATCGCTTTGGACTTCCCCGAAGGATCATCCATGACAACGGTCCACAGTTCGCAAGCCACGCCTTCTATCGGTTCTGCGACAAATACTGGATCCAGAATGTTGCTTCAACGCCGTACAATCCGGCAGCGAATGGGTTGGCAGAAGCGTTCAATAAAACTATAATCAAGCTGCTCAAGAAGTTCGTGTCCTCAAACAAACGCGATTGGAATGAGAAGCTCGACGAATGCTTATGGGCATACCGTACTACAGTACGGACGGCCACCGGAAACACACCATTCTCTCTGGTATATGGGAGTGAGGCAGTTCTCCCACTGGAGACTCAAATAACCTCGCTCCGTGTCGCCCTTACCTATCGACTGACGACGGATGATAATCACCATCGCCGGTTACAAGAGTTGGAGGCTCTAGATGAGAAGCGCCTGTTAGCTCAACAATGAATCGAGCTCTACCAAGCACGTATCTCTGGAGCTTTTAACAAGAAGGTTAAAATTAGAACATTCCAAGTAGGCGATCTCGTTCTGGCAGTCCGAAGGCCGATGGTTATGACTCACAAAACAGTCGACAAATTTCAGCCAAAGTGGGAAGGCCCATTTGTCAACGAGGCTGTATTCTCCAATGGTGGTTACCGCCTCGTAAAACAAAATGGAGACTTGCTCATGTTGCCCATCAACGGCAAGTTCCTGAAGAAGTATTATGTCTGAAAAGACATCCTCCAAATCTCCCAGGGTGTTGAGTTATGTACCCTCTGGTACCACTGAACCTACATTCTGACTCCAAATGTTCCCAGGCTATTGAGTTATGTACCCTCTGGTACCGCTGAACCTACATTTTGACTCCAAATATTCCCAGGCTGTTGAGTTATGTACCCTCTGATACCGTTGAATTTATATTATGACTCTAAATCTCCCAGATTGTTGAGTTATGTACCTGCAGGTACCGCTGAACTTACACTCTGGTCACTCCAGATGAATCTATATCGCATATTTTAGGTAATAAGTCATGTATGATCATACCTCTAAACTTTCTTCCTAAAAGAGCTCCCTACTCATGATCCAATGCCCGCACTTTCAGTACATAAAAAAGGTAACAAATCCATAAATTTTCTGAAACAACCACGTCGATGTTACCTCTGAGTTGTTTTTACTTCCATCAAAAACAAACCACCCCTCACGTAGAACTCCCACGTCCTCATTACCTCTGAGTTGTTCTATGTATCCTTCATGGAGCCCACTCCTGCCACATCCTCATTACCTCTGAGTAGGAAGGCTCCATTGAAGAAACCCTCATATTTACCACGTCCTCATTACCTCTGAGTAAGTATCTTGGTTCTCTCTCGTCTTATTATTCGTATCCAGAACCAGGGTACGCCAAGGATAATAGGTCCACAAAAAGTCTCCCAAAGAATAGAGCGAATGAATTCTGTTTATTCAAGATCAGTTATATTCACATGACTACATCTCATGAGCAAGCCAAAAAAGTTCTTTATCATTTCATTCAGACAAGAAGAAAAAAGATTACATTGAGGTCCAAAAGAAGCGAAACATAAACTACAGCTAAAGACAGACAGAAATATCAAGACAAAAGACGGACATTTATGGGAGCCCACGAATCCTAGTTTTGGGGGCGCATATACCATTCTCGCAACCATTTTGCATATGAAGGATCCATTTGAGTAAGATCCTCGTCCGGGGCAGGAGGGTCAGAACTCCCAATACTACCACCCTCAGACGGGGGCTCCTCCTTTACAGCGACTTCAATACTGGGAGTGTTTTCCTCCCCTATAGGCGCCAGCTATTCTTCTTTTTCCTCTATTTTTGGTATTACCTCCTCCTTAATGAACGATGACACTTGTTGGATGAAAGGAGGCAGAGTCTCCTCATTCACAACGATCTCAGCCTTCGGCAGGGATGCCGCAAGAATCAACGATAAAAGAAAGTTAGAAGAGGGCCAGGTGAAACGAACTTAGTATTGCGGGGCTTATGCGGCTCTATATTGGCGGGGCCTTATGCAGCCCAATTCAGAGGATCTTATGCGGCTCGGTTTAGCGCAGCCTCATGCGGCCCAGTTCAGATGAGTTCATGCGGTTCTGCTTAGTAGGGCATTATGCGGCCCAGTCCAGATGAGCTTATGCGGTCCTGTTTGATGGGGCTTCATGCGGTTTGATTCAGAGGGACTTATATGGTTCTGATTCGACAGGTCTTTATGCGGTTCAACTTATAAAGTGCTTATACGGCCGCAAGACTACTCTCATGCGGCTCGGACATGGGGTCTATCCCTGTGTGGCTCGGACATGGGATGCACATGCGGCACACATAGCACAGTATACAGATTCATGAAGATGAAGAAGGCCCGCGCATAAAATATGCGACATAACCATGATGGTTAAGTTCTGAGTTCATACAATTTCTGCCAAAACCCTTACCAGCAATTACGGGGTGAACATCGGGATAAACTTCAGGCACCGCAGTCGACGTAGAAGCCACTCCCTTACCCTTCGCCGCAGCCTTGGAAGTCTTGGGGGCCATCGAATGATCGAAGAAGAAGAAGAAGAAGAAGAAGAAGAAGAAGAAGAAGACGGCAGCCTAGCGCAAGAGAGGTTCGAATAAAAGAAAGTAAAGAGTTTCTCTAAAAAGATTACTCTTATTTATAGGCGGACAGGGGGCTCATAGACCGAGGGACGCTTCGATTCGTGCGTCGCCTAAAGAACAAAATCGACGCTTAGGTCATCGAGGCAAATCTGACCCTTGGGATCCTGCCCCAAAAAGCGGCTTCAAATCCGAATCAAATCAAGACAAAATCAAAGGTCATTAAATGAGATGCATACTTGGTAGAGAGGACAGCATGTGGCCAGAACAGTCCATGCAGCTAAGAAGTCCATGCGGCCAGGCAGTCCATGCGGCCAGGCAGTCCATGCGGCTAGGAAGTCCATGCGGTTAGAAAGTCCATGCGGCCAGGTAGTCCATACGGCCAGGCTGTCCATACGGCCAGAAAGGCCATGCGGCTAAGAAGTCCATATAGCCAGAACATCCTATGCGGCCAGAAGAGCTTATGTGGACATAGCCATGCTTCTTATTCAAAGTATTTCAATTTTACAAATTGAAAACTTTGAAGGGGGTCTTGTAGAAGCATGGAAAAGAACAGAAAAGTCCATGCGGCTCAAAACAGAGGTAGTCCCATGCGGTTCAAAGAATCTCTCAGAGCTTCATGCGGCTCAAGAGCCCCCTAGAGCTTCATACGGCTCAAAAGTCCCCAACATAGCCATGCGGCTTGGGTAAAAGCCACGAGGCCTTATGCGGTTTGCCTCTACAGCTGGCCATCAAGAAGCGGCTTCATTTAATGCTCTGACACAACAAGACATCTCTGACATAAAGGAGAATCGACAGCTCTGACATAAAGCAATCTCTATAGATGACACGATCCACCAAATTCTAAAGCTCTTCATGCGGATTGCTTCAAGGTCTTCCATGCGACTCTGAACACGTGGCTCCCCTTAGGCGGTTCAGATGGAGGCCACCCCCATGCGGCTGTTACTCTCATGCGGTTCGAATCATGGGGGTCACCCTCATGCGTCTCAGGCCACACCCATGCGGCTTTGACACGTGGCCACCCTTATGCGGTTCAGATGGAGGCCACCCTCATGCGGCTACTACTCTCATGCAGTTCGGATCATGGGGAGCCACCCTCATGCAGCTCAGATTTCGGAGGTCACACCTATGCGGCTGCCATCCTCATGCGGTTCGGATCATAGGGGCACCATTATGCGACTCAATTACCAGACCACACGCTTGCGGCTCTGTCAGGACACCCTGTCCATATGGCTCGCGGTTAGGACACGTGGCAGAAGATCAGTTAAGACTTAATCCTCCGCGTTCCTACGGCTCGTAGCATAATGACGATTAGACACGTGGCACAAGATCAACCAAGATTTACCTACCCGGATTCGTTGCTATCAATAAATCACAACAAGCAGATTTATTACAATCATCATAATTACCCGGATCAATTTCCAATAAATGATACAGATTTGTTGCAATCAACGTAAAAACAAGATCAAGGCAAATCTTAACAAATCCTTAACCGCCCACTGTTTAAGGGGCAATCATTGCAAACCCTAATTATCACACCCCACTCCTATAAATAGAAAGGTGCCATTCCCTTGAAAAAGAGGAGAGAGAAGCTGGACATATAGAGAGACAGAGGCACGTACAGAGAGAGTGATGGCGCACAGAAGAATCTCCCCACATATCCCGAGAGCATTTCTTCATCAAAGCCAAGGCTACTTCCGATCGTCCAAGGAGTAAGGCAGAGTTGATAGCACTCTCCCGAGCCTCTACCGTCACCCCCCAGAAGAAAATAAACAATTGTACTTAGATTGTTGTACCTAGGTTTTCGTCCCTAGGCTTTCTTTGTACGAGCGAGTTTGTGTTGTGAAGTAAAAGACCAGTCCTCCTATAAAACTGTTCTGTTCTTTTATAATCAATGGCAAACACTTTTTATTTATTAAAAATTCTTTTTTTAAAAAAATTATTTTCTATTTTCTATTTTCTATTTTCTATTATTACTATATTTATTAACTAAATTATATTTTATTTATTATTTCTAATTAAAAACTTTTTTCAATAATACAATGATTAGATATATTTATATACACATATATTCCCACATATATGTATATATAAATATATACACCTTAATAAATCAACACATACACACATAAATATATAAATATATAAATATCTCATATAAATATATAAATATCTCATATAAACTTATACCCATACTATGCATTACACTCTTAATATTATGCATACATGTATTTTAGCAAAAAAAATTTACACAAAACTAACATTAAATAAATTAATAAATTAGGAGATTTTACATCCTACCCAACTTAAAGAAATTTCATCCTCGAAATTAAAACTACGGTAAGGGGTCGAATTGCAAATTCAAAATTTTAAGGGGCTAACGCATGAAAGTCGTCCCTTGGTTTTCGAACAAATGAGGGTAGTTGTACAAGGAACCCTATTGGCTTAATTTCTATAGGGTAAGTGTTCTTGGTTCAAGGATCTACCCCACTTATAGAAGTTGGCTATCCGTGATAAACGTCATTACGAGCCTTTTGAGAGGGGGCTAAATGGTGCAGGGGTTTCATATTGAATGAATCCATCTCAAATTTAAACTATATTGGTGAGGCAATATCTCGTAAGATCAACTTATACCATCTCTACTAGGCTATGGTAGTCTAAAACAAGTCCTAACCCACGAGGTTACGCTAGTTCCGAATCGGATTGGTTAGATAGGTACCGTAAGTCAAAAATATGCCTCCTATGGCTTTTGTGTACAAGTAGCAGATTGGGTCTCAATTGAGTATCACACTAGGGCAGGTGCATATTGTGCTTCGATTAGATCACAACCATATATCGAGTCGAAAGTTTTGAGTTTAGTTTGGTTCTCAAATTGAAGCCGAAAGGTTCGTCGGTATTATGGAAAGGTTTATAATTAGCCCTTTTGCTCAAGAATCGTATCATGAAAATAGAGTACAAGGAGACGTATTTTAGTGGGACATGATATATATACATGAAGGTGGACTCGTACAGGTCTTGCAGATAGAATTTGTTGGAAGGTAGCAGCTGGTCTTGTGCTCCGAATCTAAATGCCACGGCCGGGGACCCAAAAATGTTCAAAATAGAAAAGTGGGAGTTCATGAGGCAGTAATTATTGTTCTAACAGAAACCACTTATTCTAATCAATAGGCAATCCTAGTACATTCTAAATTCTACTGGGGCTCTACAATCTATATCCTACAGTAATTCATTTTTAGAAGTTAACAAAGACACCGCTCTATGGTTTAGTGGAGTTAGAAAGGTTCGAATTGGAAGATCATACCTCAATTTATGGAAGAATATTACACGATGTACTAGGATACGAGATGTGATAGATATGAGTCAAGTTTTGAAGACCGTACTTTGATTCCAACAGATGTCAATGATTGTGTGAATATATCTTTTTTGCCTATAGATGGTATGATGAACTGAGGAGGATATTACGGGTCTATCTTCCCTCAATACGAGCATCTGACTTTCCAAAAATTCGTAAAGGCAAAAACAATAAGTATTCCAGGGAGAGAGGATTGAATACGAATATGGGATTCTAGAGGCGTTTCAAATAGAGTTGTCGAGGCAGTTACGGATGAGATCCTAGAGCCATCTATATCTCAATCGACGTAGGATAAGCAAATAAAAATGAACCAACTGTACGAAGGTTGATCAGACCATCATACACTAATTCTGATTAGACAATATGTTAGTAGGCGCCCCCAATATACACATGTCGTGAACAAGCTCGATAAGGATAAGCTTGCAAAATCTAGACAATAATAGTTATGTTTAGTCAGACTAGTCCAAATATTAGTACGCGGAATTTATGATTGAATGAAAACACGAGTAGTTCGAGGTTTAAGAATCTAAGCCGTGTCCAGTGTTTGTGCTTATGCAATCGTCCTACTGTCTAATTTTCTCTGGCCTTGGCTAACGTATGATGCATGGATATGATAACAAGGACTATGAAAATTAAATCATACCTGCTACGACTTCTCCTTCTGTTTCCACATTCTCCACTGCTAACGAGAAGGCATGTCCGTAATTCTGGACGGGGTCCTGAACTCTAGTCCTGTCGTGCTGTACTGGCTGGGGTGGTATTGGTGGACGAGGAGCTCCTACTGTTGGTGCTATAAGCCCAGACACCTGTTGTCCTGGTCGGGGTGCTGGGAGTGTAGGAGCTGTCGACCTCGGGGTCTGTCGAGCATATACTATCGCCTGCTGCTCTGGACAATCCTTGACCATATGCTGGCTGGATCCACACGTCAAGCACCATCCAAGACGGATCAGACAGTCCCTCTAGACATGTCCTTCCTTCCCACAGTAATGGCAAACGGGCTTCTGATATGGTGTGGGCCTCTGCTGGTACTGTCATGTGGGCCTCCTGATAGGTCCATCATGTGTAGCTCTAGCCGGTGCAATTGCTAGTGTATGGTGTTTCGATGTCTGCTGCTGCTCCTTACGAATAATCTCCTGGGCACGAGCTTCTTCCAAGACAGCTGAATGGGAGACTCGAGACTGGGTAGTCATATAAGACTTAAGCTCTGGTACAATCTCCTGATGGAATCTCCTCGCCTTCTCTAACTCTATCGGGATCAGTCCCGTACCAAATCTACTCAGGAGATTGAACTCTGAGTTGTACTCATCAACTGACATATTTCCTTGCTTCAGATGAAGGAACTGATCGTAGAGACCGTCTCGAACATGAATGGAAAAGAATTTTTCATAGAAAAGATCGTAGAACTGCTTCCAGGTGATCCCAGTGCCTAATCGCCTTTCTTCTGCCTTCCACCAGTGGTGAGCATTATCTTCTAAAAGTAGGTCCACTGTTGTCATCCAATCACGTGCTGGCAACTGGGATGCCTTCAGTAGCTTCTCCATGATAATAAGCCATGCTGACACCTCTAGTGGCTTCTCAGTACCTCTGAAGGACTTGGGGTTCGTATCTGTAAAGTTCTTGATAGAGCCTTTATAAGGATGCAGAGCCGGTGTTGGTACCAGTGTCGGAGGTGGTGGTGGAGGTCTAGCCAATGATGCCATCATTGTCTGTCTCATCAGCTCAGTCTGCTGCCATTGAGCCTGCATTATAGCATACATAAACTGGGAAGTAGGGCCCCCATCAGTCGGTGGTGGAGGCATCTGAGGTCCCGACTGTGGTAGAAATTATTGGAGGAATGGTGGTGGTGGAGGCAGTGGTACATTCCCTTCCGGTGACATGGTAGTGGTCTGCCAAGCCTGGCTGCCTGGGGGTGCTGCGATCTCTGGATACTCCGTCGTCGGTGTCGTAGTAGGCTGCGACTGTCCTGGCTGGTATTGTGTCGCTAGAGTCATTGGAGGATTCTGTTCCTCTTGGGTGGCCGCATCACCAGAGGTGATGGCCAAGGTAGAAGTGTGTCCGCTTCTTAGATTCATACTGTTGGCACGAGGAAGAATAGGATAATATTAGGAGAACTTAGATATGAGGTAATTCAAGTAATCAAAGAAATTTAAAAACATTGGAAGTTATGGGAAGTAGTAGTTCTGGATGAGATATTTCTATTCCTATATGCAGGCTTGTTGGGCACAGTCATATAACCTAACAATATTATCGTAGACCTGTATGGGCCACCACAAAAACATGTAACATCCCAGTCCCAAAATACTTAGAACCAAGTACGCAACATGCCAGCTGCACATATACGAAGAATACTCCAATATATGAAATCTCATATATGTACATAAGCTGTATATATATAATAAAATCATAGGCCAGAACATAAGTATCTAATCTCATCACAGCTCAACACAGAAGAAACGAGAGTCCAATAAATAATGCATCAAAAGATAGCCGGGTGGACATACCCACTCCAAACAGCTATATAAAATAGTCACAAAGATCGGAGTCCAACATCCGTAAAATAGAAAGTAAATGAAAGAACATAAAATGTCCACTACATAGTCTCAATAATCCTCGAAGATAAGAATAGAGCTAAATATCAAAAGAAAATGCCTCGTCGCCCACAAAAGATGGATCCAATGCCACTCCGTATTCCTGCGGGAATTCGTCTAATCCTGGAGAGATAATCAGGTCCTCAGAGGAACGTAACAAGATATAAGAAAACACCATGCCATATAAACTATGATATATAATAGAAAATAAGGGATTCATGCAATAGGGTACCTAACCGTACTATAGTAAATATGTAATAAAGAACAATCCTCCACATATGGGCACTCGGGCTGTATAGCAGTGGCATCGTCCCTCTCATCGGGAATCAGTACAATCCGCCCATAACGTTCAACGAACGTCAGAGGGAATCAGTAAGAAAATGTCCATAACGTTCCATGAACGTCAGAGGGAATCAGTACAATAGGGTGAACCTGCATCTCCAACGGAGCTTCAGGTACAATAGCAGTATGTAAATGTAACCCATACATCAAGAAACAGTTCTTCCCTTCTAATGCCTATTGGAGTCACATCCATGACTCATATGAACCTCTAGTAACTGCCAAGTCAACTAGCATGAAATTCTATTGGCAGTTACTCCTAACCGTCGCACGCCTCATACGTATCGGTGGCCGATCGACTACGCGAGTAGGTGTCCAATATGTGACACACAATACGTGGTAAAGTATGTGTCAAGGCCACATGAGATATACCAATACCTCATTATCCAATAGGTGGTCACTAAGCTAAGTTAATACAAAATAATTTAGAAGCAATTAGAATGACCGATATAGTCGCTTGCACCCAAGTGTGACTTAGACGCATAACAATATAGAACAAATATATGAAACTAAAAATAAATAACTAAAAATAAAGTAAATTAATCACAGAGTAAGGTGGCAAGGTATCTTGCCTGATGGTGCAAAGTGGCAAGTCCAAAAAATTACAATGTCAGCCAAAAAACATCACAATCTCCAAACAACTCCGGATGCTGAAACAAATATCAAAAATGTACTCAGTGTATAAGATATACCTAGGAAACGCCTTTCCAAAATTCTAATTCTGGAACAGGGGCAAAATCGTAATTTCGGGTCAAAACGATGTCCGTCGTTGGACTCGCTTTGTACCGAAATGTGTGCCAAAGTCTATGGTCTCTAAAGTCGTCAAACTACATGTCTACAGATTTAGTTTGAGGAGACGAACTCAACGGTATGTCCAGTTTTGGATTATGATGAGCCGCGTGCAAAATCGCCCGTTTGAGTGGGCCGTAGGCCCGCCAAAAAGGGGTTCCGATTCGACCTTCTCAGAATCGAACCAAACTTGGCACACAGGACCAGAATTTCGATTCGGACCTGTTGGCACAAGTTTCGTCTCGAATCGACGACTGTACACAAATTTAGGATCAAGTTTGCAAATTGGCGATACGGAGATATTTTGACGGATACGGACTGATTTCGTCGCGCACACGCGACGAAACTGAGTTCCGTCAGTTCCCACACGTCAACAACGTCCATATGCGTCTTTCGATGCATATAACGCATGACCATGTCACCCGGTTCGTCGGGGCGCACGCCGTATCGATAAAATTTCAGAATTTTATATAAATTAACACAGGTTTTCCTCCAACTTCAATATCAATTTTCTTTTTACACGTTAATCGAAATGACGATCCAGAAGTTGCGTTGCGATCTTGGTTATGTTGTCTTTTTCATTTCTTTTTCTTTTTATTTATTTGTGTCCTTTTTCATTTCTTTTTTTTCTTTTTTATTTCTTTTTTTTCTTTTTTTTCATTTCTTTTTTTTATTTCTTTTCCTTTTCATTTCTTTTTCTTTTTATTTATTAAAATTTTTTTAAATCTATTTTCTATTTTCTATTATTACTATATTTATTAACTAAATTCTATTTTATTTATTATTTCTAATTAAAAACTCTTTTCAATAATACAATAATTAGATATATTTATATACACATATATTCCCACATATATGTATATATAAATATATACACCATAATAAATCAATACATACACACATAAATATATACATATATATAAATATCTCATATAAAATTACACCCATACTATGCATTACACTCTTAATATTATGCATACATTATATTTTAGTAAATTTTTTTACACAAAACTAGTATTAAATAAATTAATAAATTACGGGATTTTACAGGGTGTTGGCTAGCTGCGCCAGTATGTCGAAGTTGTATGATTTGATGTGCCCTACTGCCGAGTCTTTTCTGAGAGGCTTGTCAAAGCGAACCTTCTTTTGCTTCTGCCTATCTACGGCAAGAGTCTGGGACGGGCCTGCCTGTGATACATCAGGATCAGGGGCTGTAGTTGGTGGAGGCGCTGCCTCCTCTGGAGCCTGGTTCTCCTCTTACCGCTGTGCCGAGCAAGTGGTCACCAAGGTGTCGTCGGTCGAAGCCGAGACCATGCGACATGTCCTGACCTTCTTTCTTTTTGACAGAAGGGGTCATAGGCGCCATCATGTCGGGAGTAAGGTCTGGGTGGACCCACATGACCTCGCCTCGTGGTATGGAGAATGGGATGAGCCCTTGAGCATTGTCCCACGCTAATGGAAGATTGACTACTTCCATTGTCGCCCTCGAGATGGGGACGTCCCCGTCCTGTGCCTCCGTGGTTGGGAAACTTCCAAACTGGAGAGTAACAATGTTGGCCGTGACGGTCTTTTCTTCATAGTCAAGTGATATGACTTTGGCATCGATGAGGCGCTGAATCTGTCCTTTCAATACGTAGCAATCTCTTGTCGAATGGTGGACATACTGATAATAATGGCAGTATGTAGGTTTGTACACCTTCCCCTACTTCATCGGGACACTTTGGTGTTGGGAGAGACAGCTTGCCACTCTTCGTCAACATATTGAAGAGTTCCAACGTATCTTCGTCGTTGAAGAAGTAAGTCTCCCTCGGCTTCTGTGCTTCTGCAGACTTGGGGTTCATGGTTACCGAACCTTTGGAGATATTGATGGTCATGGCTTGCTTGTCTTTTCCGTCCTTGGGATTTTTGCTAGACGAACATCTCCCCTTGTCTTCGAGAGAAGGAAAGTTCAGCCCAGGAGCTGCGTGTCTTGGGCTTTCCTTTGTGCCATATCCGCCTCTGTAATGAAAGGCGTCCACTCTGTGCAAGGAGCAATGTGCCACAATTTTATCGCAGGCAGCATGTTCTTGCGGCATGAGTCCATAAGCATGGGCTCGGGCATACCAGGGGGTAGCCTTAAGGATGCCAGATGGAAGCGCTCAATATATGCGCGGACAGGATCCTTCTCTCTCTAGACGACCTCAATAAGAGTTGACATTGTCATGTCCATCCCTTTTTCATTGAATTGATATACGAATAGATTCTTCAGGTCCTCGAACGATAAAATACAATCGTTCGAAAGGCTGCAGAACCATTTATAAGCTACCTCCTGCAGAGCTCCTATGAAGATATTGGTAAGGAGGGTATCATCCTTCGGCAAGTACTATGTCCCTGAGGTAAGGTACCTCAAGTATCGTCGGGGTGACTCTTTTCCCTCGTAGGGCGTGAGCGTCGGCAGATTATACTTGGGATGATAAACTATGTTGTCCCACTCGGCAGGATATAGCTGCTGAATCCCAATCTTCTAGAGTGCTGCTTGCTTCTCTTTGGCATCGTAGGAGCATACAGTCCCTTGATGGCCTGTTGTATCTCGATCAACATTGTCGGGCCTGTAGTCGATGGAGTGGACGACGACGGTCCCGCTTGATGGACAACGGGCAGTTTACTGGATCTATCATTGGATGCTGGACCAGGCATAGGTATGGAGGCAGTGGGTACTAAATTCCCTTTGTTCTCCAACATGAGAGAAGACAGAGTCTTCATCATGGTATTTAACGTATCTAGGCTCGTCTCGAGAGCTTCAATGCATTTCAACTGGTCAGGCGCTTCACTATTGTCCGCCTCATCACCTTCGGCCATAAATACGGACCTTGTGTGCGGATGGATGGAAGGGACAATAGATCCCTCACTCTTTGGCTTAGATATTCGAGCCTCGTCATCCTGAGGGTAGACTGGGAGGTTACGGTCTTCCTCAGACTCATTGCGGTTGCTACCCCAAGTCTGGTGGCTAGCTGCGCTTGTGGAGGCATCTGTATCGTATGACTCCTCCTCAGATTGGAACGTGGCATTCTAATACATAGTTGGAGGACGGAAACCCCCAGCATCTGACATGGCACCCAACGGAGATTTGGAACGTGTGCCTTGGAACACACCTGTGCTGGGTACCTTTGCCTTGCTACTCTCGGGCCGCTTCCTGGGCTTGGTGGCCGATACGGGAGGATTCTTGGATGACTTCTTGAGAGTCTTAGAACCTTACGTCGTGTTGCATGTGGCGACACAAAGTTTATCTTCTCTCTTGCTCGTCGACCCTCTGTTGAGTCTCTGACGTGCAGTCGATGTAGGTTGAAGTCTTTGAAAGACGGAGTGCCTCCTCGATGGTAGTACTGCCGCATGTTGACAACAACATTTGATGGTAATCTGGGTACGAAGATGCCCTGATTTAGGCATGTCCTATGCCACCGATTCTTCTTTAGCTTGGGACAGCACTAGGTCTTCCGTCGTGGTAGCCCCATTGTGCGTGCAAGAAAGCTGCACGTAGGTACGGTCAAAGAGGGTCTGGCGAGGCAGACTCCTATCATGCTTGCAGGAATGCTACTCGCACGAGTCTCTCTCTAGGGGTTGTACCCACTAGCTTGCATCACACACTAGAGTGCTCAAGCGACAGAGGGGTTCTGCTGGTCGAGGCATCGGAGCACGGGGACCAGTCTTGTATAACTTCCCACCAGCAGCACATGTTACTGTCAATGCGGGCCTTTGGTCAGTCATAGGCATGGTATATTGGTTGCACGAGGCACGTACTGCCTTAGATTTCTTCCTACTAGCCCCAGCGGGTGTATAGTATTTAGAATCCAATGAAGGCTTGTCTGTTGGGAAGGCGATTATGTCGAAGACGGATCTTCTCGCCAATAATGCTCCCATCGTGAGGGGTTGACCCGGCGCACGCTTACTTCAGCTTTGTGCCTTCGTCAGGCCTGCCATAGATACACCGTCTTCTTCGCTATACTTTCCCAGGGTGGGAATCGAGCGAGGAGATATAGCTGTAGCAGCCGAAATCTTCTCCGGGGCTTCGACGTTGAGGGGTTCTGGATCGCAGTTCCTTCCGTCGTGCTGCTCGTCGCAGCCGTCTTAGGCCTCCAGACACGTCGAGTCTTCTTCAGTTTTATAAACCGCTTTGAAGGATTCGACTTCTCATCAGAAAGGAGATCTTCAAAAGCTTGTTGGTCGAAGCGTACAACCAGCATCTTCTGGGAAGATCCCAGCAAGTCATCGTCAGATTGCGTCACTGCCTTCTCGTTGGAGGAGAATGTAGTCCCCTGTAGAGTCGCCATTTTGTTCGACATCACAAAAGGTTGAACGAACTTTTTGTTTATTGAACGTAAAAAGATCTGTGTACAGAGAAGGAAGTCCTAAACAGGATATTCTAAGTACAAGGGGAAGACCTGTGTACAGAGAACGAAGTCCTAAACATGATATTCTAAGTACAAGGGAAAGAGTTTCTAGGAAAGTATGACGGCGGAGATGGAGCACAGCAGCGACTCCTTTACTCCATTGACGATATGACGACGGGTTGAACTTGCTCTGACTTTCTGATGCCTTTGATGAAACTCTAGTGTTGTTGATCAAGAGGATGACTGGAGCTGGAGATTTGATATTCGGTGGTCTCTCCTCTTTGTTGAAGAAAAACTTCTTCTATTTACAGTGGGAGAGAGCACATATGTGATGTGCATTCAGGTTTTGAGATATGAAGGAATCTGCTGTCATTGCACGGCACGAGCTTCTGCGGCACTGACATGTGGCGGACATTGAGATTCCCCTCAATCGAGATCTCTGGTGGTTATCAAAATAATCGAAGGAGGAGACACGTGGCATGTTGCCGACTTGCTTGTTCGGATGCAACCGAGTAAATCTTAGGATTTCACCTCAGATTTAGATTCTGATTAATCCTCGTCTAAGATTTAAATCAATTTAATAAGATATCAATCATGATTAACCCCAATCTTATCTTTGAGAGAGTCGGTTTAAGCAAACCAACTGGGTGGAACCATGCTTCCTGCACCTCTGGAGAGGTTTGAATACTGCTGTGCTTCTCGGGCAACGAGTAGACCGTTCTTCTGGAAACAACGGAGCCTCTGTGTTTTCAGGTGACGAGTGGACTATGCTTGGAAGATGACAGAGCCTCTGTAAGTATGAGCGACAAGAAGGCTGTGTTTCGAGCGACAAAGTCACTGTGTTTTAGGGCAATGAGTAGGCTTGTGCTTCAGGTTGACGAGGTTACTGTACTTTTGGAGCGACAGGCGGACTTGTGTTGGATGCAATGGTATCTCCCGAGTCTCTGACGAAAGGTAGTTGAGCTTCTGCGTCAGAGCAGAGTACTGCGCCATTGGAGTTGCGGTTGTATAAAAACATCACTAGTTTGCGCCTGAGGTTGGCGTAGGAATGTAGTTGTGCCTCTGGATTGAAGGCATTGCCTTTGAAGTCTTCTTTTAAAGAGCACTAAATGACCGCTCCTTAATGAACGACTCCCTTTTAATTTCCACCATTAATTGGAGAATTTCAAGGGGCCTAGGATAGTCTAGTACTTAGTCGAATGAACTTTATTTAATGAGCTTTATCGTGTTGAGTCCTAGGTTCAATCGAATAATGTAGAAACTTTGACCGTCGGCCATGTGGCCTGCATTTTGGACCACTCCCGCCCTATATAAAGGGGGAGTTTCTTCTGAATAGTTACGTCATCTTCTTCTTCTTGTCCTTCAACACCATGCTGGATACAAACTTAGCTTCTAGCGACGATTGGCCTTGCCTAAGTCAGATTTTGGTTAAGGATTCCTTCGTTCAAAGGGGCTATGCCTTCGTAGAAGAACTGTTGATCAGCCTCGGAACATGCTGGAATGCTTCTTATGAGGAGTTCGAACCTGGGCGACGCCTTGGAGGTCTTCGAGGTCCTGACGGCCTAGCTTGTGGGTGGATGGCCAACCCGGAGAGCCACAGGTTGTGCTTCGCCCTGCTCATTCGCAGCGGCGTACTTTTGTTAGGCTAGAAGAGCTTCGGAAGCTGATACCCTTTAGAAAAAGGGCCTTCATGCTGCGTTGTGGCCTGAGCTTTCGGCGGTCCAATAGCTGCTTCCAGAAGTGTTGTGCGTTTGTAGGGGGTAGCTGTTGTGGAGACATTGATGGAGACTGTATTCACATCTTCTATCCATAGTGCCTCTCTTATGACGATCACACTGTGACGATTTACCCCGGCGTAGATCCATAGGAGTTTTCAATTCGACACATGTAATCACAAAGTCTTTTGTAACAAATAATTATGTCTTTATGCAATCTTTTATGTAATAGTGATGAGTCTGTAGCAGACTCTTGTAGCCATGATTAATAAAAAAAAGACTTCTGAGGTTTTCATCTGTTTGTGACTTTTGTCTTTGTTGTTAGCGTGCTTGACCACATGCGCCTCTGTACCTTGTATTATGCTGAGATTTTTCATGCTTCTATACCGGTCCAACTCGGTAGCCACCAAGGAAGGGGCAAACCGACTGAACCTGTTAAATTCCGTCGCATATCCATCGACGGTCCTGTCCATTTGTCGGAGGCTCATGAACCTCTGTTGCAGATCATAATGCGACACCGCATCAAAATAGCGAGTCTGAAACCTCTCGCTAAAATCTGTCTAAGCTATCGGTGCTATAAGAGACACCTCATGAGATGCCCACAAGTCGCGGGCCAAATCTAGGAGCTGCAACCTGAAAAATGTTAGGCCCTCTAGCTCACCAGGGTCCTCTAAATCAATAATCACAAGCTATCGGGAAACAAACCTCTCAACTACCAAGACATAGCAATCAACCCAGGTTTTGGGCGTTTGGGAAGTCAAGTAAAAATTATATAATAATACCCTCGATATTCTACTTGTTTCGTGAAATATTCACGATCATCAAAATTCAAGAATCCACATAGTCATGTCCGATCGAATTAGAACATCATCAAAAAAATAGCAACACTATCCAAGAATCCACATGAGTCGAACGGTTCTGCCCAACTCTTCGAACCAAATTCTCGATCGATAATTCTGGAAAATTTGGCAAAGTCTCCTTTATATTCTGGACGGGTGCACCGAGCGAGTTGGGGCTAAATTTACTTGGCACAACCCGCCGCAGAATCGCAGGCTGAGAAAACTAAGTCTCAACTTCCAGCAGTGCTACCATGCGTACTGGAAACCAAACCATAGCTGAGAACACTAAGTCTCGGCCTCCAGCAGCACTATGATGCGTACTGGGCGCCAAGCCAACACATGCAACAAGAATCACCACGCAGGGTGCATCACGGACCCACAGTCCTATCCAAGCCATAAACACAGTCACAGAAATAGCTAGCCAAAGCCGTCACCCGACCGCGAGTCGGACACGGCGTATATGGGGACAATCCATACTCGTGAGTCGTACTCGTGTCCTCGGAGGTGTGGATGGCCCGTCCGAGTTGTCCGATACGGCCTAACCCAGTATCGAACCAAGCTATCCTAAGTTATCCTCATGGTAGTTTTACTACTATGCTACACTACTCATGGTTATACATTTACAATTATAATTAATTAAATACAATAAAAATCCAGAAGAGAGTGCAAGAGCCATCGATGAGCAAGGGGTACATGCCTAGAGGGCTCGGCTAGGTAAGCAAGTCTTCGACAATCATGATCCAAGATTACACGCCAATCGAGGTCCTCAAAACACACATATAAACAATCATTAGAATATATTAATAAAATAATGACAGGAACACAAGGATGGCAGAAGGCTATACCGTGTGGGTCCTGCAAGTAGTACAGGAATCTGGTACGAAAACTGAGGCACGCACGTATATCGAGATGTGCACGAGAATCGAGACAATATGAAGATCAAGACGAACGGGAACCACAATGTCTACGTAAATTGAGACGTGCACGTAAATTGAGGAATCACGAATATCGAGATGGCGCACGAATCATCGCAACACGCTAATCGAGGCGTAAATGCAAATCAGTACGGGCATGCAAATCGAAGTGACAGGAAGTCCAAGGTGGCACACATACCAATACGGCACGTAAATCGATGTGTGTACACAAATCGACGAGGTTCGGACCACGAGATAGGCACAAAGGCCGAGGCACAAAAATTGAGATGGTGCACAAATCGAGATGGCACGGTGCTCGAGGCAACACAGGGCTCGAGGCATCCCGCTGACACATACACCGAGGTGCACACATCCCGAGAGACATAGAGAATGATAGAGCACACCAAATAAGGGTACGCTGCTCGAGACAAGGATACTGTACGAGATAGTGCGATCTTCGGATAGCACGTGTCCCGAGGTGCACAGAATAAGGGGCCCGCTTCCTAAGGAGCTCACAGCCCGAGGCAGCACGGCGCTCGCAGTGGAGACGCTGGATGCCAGAGAAGACAAAGAGAGAGGAGAAAGCTAGAGGAGCTCGCCGAGCACAGCCAAGTCAGGGCGGCTTACCGACGGAGGAGGGAGGACGACAGCGGCAGGGGCTACGGCTCACGACGGCGGAGGCTGTGGCAGCAGACCATGCGGCTGGAGAGAAGACAGGGAGAGACGAAAGTCAGAGACGGCAACGATGGCGGTGGTTGAGGGCCGGGCTGGAGGACAGAAAAAGAAAGGGGAGCTGGAAGTGGTGGCGGCCAAGGTGAGGGCGGTGGCCGCGGAGGTGGTGACGAAGTGGTGGTGGTGGCCAGCCATGGGGGTGATGGCGGCGGAGATGGTGGCCACAGAAGTGATAGTGGTGGTGATGGCTGAAGATGACGATGATGGTGTCGGGGGCGGTGGTGCTGGCTGAAGTAGTGGTGGGCTTGGCGGTAGCGCCGACGGAAGGCTAAGAAGGAGAGAGGGAGGTCGAGAGAGAGTAACCTAGAAAGATGAGTTAGAGAGGGAGAGCTCGGGAGAGGGAAAGTGTTCCAGAGAGGATCGGGAGAGAGAGAGTTTGGGAGGAGGGAGTGAGAGCTGAGAGAGAGAGAGAAAGAAGAGTGAGAAATGGGGGGGTCGGCTGTGAGTAGAGTTTGTGAGAGAGAGAGTTAGGCTAGAGTTCGAATTTGGAGAGGGTAGATATAGGAACAAGTAATTTATTAAAAATAATAATAACAATGACAATAACAATAGGAGTAATTATAACAATGGAACTAAAACACCAACTCCAAAATAATAATAAAATAATACAAACCAAAAATTAATACGGTAACGATAACCAAGAGTCCAGACCCTACGACGAAGACAAATCTAGGTCTAAAAAATAAATAAAATTTTAAACAAATACAAAATTTGAAAACCACCCAAATACGAAATACGGTAATATACCTATTTTAAAAATAGGGATTTGACACACGCCATCTGATTTATTTATTCTGCTCTGCACCTATTAAGATAGGCATGCATGTCAGCATCTGGTATCACTTGATTGCTAGTCTATGACACCCTTAGCTTCCCATATTCTGTTCTGATGTGCGTAGAGTAGGGAGGTCACGATGTTGGCCTGATTACCGCGGGATAGCTTGGCCTGATTGGCGCAGGATAGCTTGGCGCAAACCAGTTTGGCATGGAGTAGGCAATATGCCTTGGTGCTCTGCGAGCATTGGCACAGCATATTTGGAACGGCACCTATGGGCAGAAGGAAGCAAACTCTGAACAGAATCTACTTTCTTGGAAGTAGAGCTCCTGTTCAGAGATGTTTTGACACTGATTGGCACAGAGGCACAATCAAGTGAGTTTTCCACCAAGTTGAGGACTGGAAAAGAGTGGGGAGTGGCCACAGGGCGCTTTCCCTTGTCTTGGGGAGCAGCAGCAACAATTAGCGCAGCAGTGGACTTCGGAGTCCAAATTACGCATGCCTTGTTCTTAGCAGTAGCAGTGGTGGCGTACTTTATCACGACAGACACCCGGTTTAGGGGTACGAGTACATGGGTATGTCCATCCTACGTCTCAGTGTCGGTGGTACAATGCTGTCCTAGGTCACAACCATCTAACACAATATTAAAATCTGACTAACAAGATATACTCTCCGAACGGAGGATAATCTCAGAAGATACAACTCAATCACAATTCTAAGATGGAAATTGCACGATAAGATAGATATGGAATCTCAAAAGAGAAATACAAACAGAAGGAAATAAGTTCAAGTGTCTAAATGACATTTACATCTCAACATCCATATAATACAATCAACGACAACACAAATAAAATAAGATAAACAGCCTAGTAATATAGAATGATTTTTGCTATAGGGTTTCATGTGGCTCACAAAAACACAGGGGCTTCATGCGGCTCACAAAAACGTAGGAAGCTTCATGCGGCACAAAATACAGGAAGCTTCATGCGGTTGAAAATCCCTGGGAGCTTCATGCAGCTCACAAAGCTTCATGTGGCTCAGAAAACTTCATGCGGCCTTATGCGGTTCAAAATCTGCCTATACAGTTGGCCATAATTACTCTGACATAAAGGCGACAGCTCTGATAAAGATGATGGCTCTGACATAAAGACAAGACATGATATGCTCCTAAAAAGACAAGAAAATCAGCATAAGATCTGGCACAGTTCACAAATTCCAAAGACAGTTCTCTATGTGGTTCACCTATGCCACTCTCATGTGGCTCAGTCATGAGACCACTCTCATATGGCTCGGTCATGTGATCACTCTCATGCGGCTTGGTCATGAGACCACTCTCATGCGGCTCGGTCATGAGATCACTCTCATGCGTCTTGGTCATGGGACAACTCTCATGCAGCTCAGTCGTGAGACCATTCTCATGTGGCTCGGTCATGAGACCTCCCTCATGCGGCTCAGTCATGAGACCACTCTCTTGCTGCTCAGTTGTGAGACCATTCTCATGCGACTCAGTCATGAGACCACTCTCATGCGGCTCAGTCATGAAGCATACCTCATACGGCTCTGTCATGAGACGTCTCTCATGTAGCTCGTCACAAAGTAGCAGTTGAGACACGTGGCAGAAGTTGACCAAGTCTTGACAGTTCAGATTTATGCAACAAACAGAACATGAGCAATCTTAACCAATCCCTAACTGTCCACTTCTCGAGGCACAATTATAAGAATGTGGCCCAAAATTAGCCACGTAGCTGTACACCCCCACTACTCATGAATTCCTATAAATAGCAAGGTGCTATTCCCTTGTACACACACACGGAGAAAGGCAGAGATACACACAGAGCATTTCTTCACCGGAGTCAAGGTTGCATTCGATCGTCCAAGGAGTAAGGCAGAGTTGATAGCACTTTCCCGAGCCTCTGCCGTCACCCTCCGGAATCTAAATTAAATAATTGTACTTAGATTACTTTTCCTAGGTTTTGTTTCTAGGCTCTCTTTTGTACAAGCGAGTTTGTAATTGTGAGTTAAAGTTCAGTCCTCATATAAAATTATTCTGTTCTCTGACAATCAATAGCAAACACGATGGCGACTCTGCTAGGGACTAACTTCTCCACTGCTGAGAAATTGGTGATGCAATCGGACGTAGCCAAACTCGGCTCTACGCAAAAGATGCTGGTTGTTCGCTTCGACCAGCAAGCGTTTGAAGAGATGCTCTCTAACGGGAGCGCTAGCCCGATCTAGAAGCGAGCCGGCCGAAAGAAGGCCCGCAGGGAGTGAAGGCCCAAAACCGTTGCTCCTCCCCAAGCTCTGAAAGAAGTGTTCTCTGCTGCCCAAGACGGCGAAGGAGACTCACATGTGTCCCCACTTCAGGCCGCAGAAGACCCTGTCGTCCGCAAGTCTGGCAAAGGAAAACACTACGATGCTGGACTTACGGGAACAAATAGAAACTCTATGCGGACCAGAAAGAAGCCGCATAAGGGTGCCAGCCGTATAAAAAAGGCTCATGCGGCCACCAATCCCAGCCGCATGCAGAAGCCTCATGCGGCCACCAATTCCAGCCGCATGCAGAAGCCTCATGCGGTCACCAATCCCAGTCGCATACAGAAGCCTCATGCGGCCACCAATTCTAGCCGCATGCAGAAGCCTCATACGGCCACCAATCCCAGCCGCATGTAGAATGCCTATGCGGTCACCAATTCTAGCCGCAGGGAGATGACCTATACGGCATCCAATCCCATCTGCCAGTCATCTGCTCTATGCGGCTCGGGTTCAGTCTTCGACCGCCTCTCATGCGATCCTGACATCAAATGCTCCAATGTGGATGTGCCAGACTCTGTGCGGCACAGTTTGGACTCTTCCTACTATGTTCCCTTGGGTGCTAGGACGAAGAAGTCTAGGATAGTACGAGCTCGTCGAGCTCAGTTAGCTGTCCCAACCTCTGACCACCAGAGAGTTCTGCTAACTGTTATGCGGGCCTCTGATGGAAAGTTGTACAGAACCGCCCGTGTCCAGTCCCCGGCGGTAAACGGACAGGGTGGTTCCCAAGAATCTTCCAACAATGATTGAGGGCATGTGCTCTTACTAGCCCCGCATCAGGGAGCAAACATAATACCAACGCACTCGTGTGCTCGGGACTCCCGGGCCCACAAAACGAGTGTAAAGGTTGTACGAGATACACTTGACTTACGTGATGTGATCCTTCACAAGCGTAAGGAAAGGAAAGAAACCTTGGTGTACAGAGAGTCCTTCCATCGACATCACTGCACTCAAGTAATTGTCAACTGCTGCTGCAACAAGACAGCAGTAGAAGAGAACCGACAGTCCGTCTTCCAACAACTACAGCAGCCAGGACCAGTCCTTAGAACAATGCTCGGGAGACGAGGCGCTTCCTTTCACCTCCTGTAACTCTGCCTGGAGGGTCCCTACCGACAAGGAAGGGAAGAAAATAAATGTGTCTAGCCCGACAATCTCAATCAGCACAGCCAACAAACTCTCATCTAAGCGGTTGTCCACAACCGTCACAGGAGGAGTTTATCATGGTACCCATTCAAAGACAAAATCTTCAACACTTGGAGATTCGTCATCGTCATCTCTGGGGGTAGTTGAAGCTAGAGGTAGCACTCCTCGGAACATCCACAACAATCCGGTGTTCCAAGAAGAAGAACCAGGGGAAACAATCCCTCCAACAGATACAGCAGATTTTGACGTCCCTGAAGACGTCCGCAAGTGCCAAGATGAGGCAACCTCCTATGCAGGGGTAGCACTTCCTACGAGTCTGAACCTGGGGAGAACATTCCCATATACCGCGACGACTTCTCTATTCGAGGGTATGATTCGGAGAGCACGTCTTCTATAGTTCCTTCCACTGCTCCTCATGTGAGAACAGTGTTCATGACTGAGAATGACCAAGACGATCCCAGTGATCGGCAACGCCTCGACACTTTTGAGGCCATACTTCATACCTTGGTTAAGTCAGTGGACGAGATCAAGGCGGCCCTACCGGCACTACAAAGAAGGACACCTGGCCGAACAAGCTTGGGTCCCACTGTCAATGCGAACTCAAACACAACCGTACCAACCCCGGGCGACAATCCACCCGGAATGTCGGCTCCCACTACTGCATTAGAGGCCAGGGAGGCGAGAAGAGAAGTCCAGGAGCTCTGGGCAATATTTCACGCCCGAGAAACCTCTCAGGACCTAAAGATACGATAGCCGTATCCCGCTGCATGGAGAGATGTCCCCTTCCCTCCTCGATACAAACCATTTAACATCAACACTTATGACGGGAAGACATCTGCGAGCCGATACATGACCTACTTTGAGGTCACAATAGACCATCTGTCGCATGACGACGCCATCCTCACGAGGTTGTTCATTGGGGCATTAGAGGGGGTCGCATTCGACTGGTACCGCAACTTGCCGTATAACTGCATCCATTCTTTCGCCGGCTTCAAACATATGTTCCTAGAGAGGTTCTATGAGGTAGGACAAGATGTGACAATGCCAACCCTTCTGGACATTGTCCAAAGGGAAAAAGAGCTGACGAGGAACTACATTGAGCGGTTTCGCCAAACCGCGATGAAGTTGCCCTCCGGTAATCCGGACTCTTCTTTGATTGAAATTTGCCAGAAGAGGCTGCTCCCCACAATTAGCCTCTGGATGGGCGAAAGTCAATTTAAAGACTGGAAGACCTTCATCATCAGCGCCACTAGCGCAGAAGCAAAGCTAAAGAAGGCTCGCCAACTAGGGCTGCATATCTCGGAGGGAGAGGATAAGGGCAAACGCCTTAATACCAACAATAACAATGGCGGTAATTCCTCTAACAACCGAGACACCAAGGGCAAGCAGGCTATGGTGGCCGACACAGCCCAGAAACCTGAACCAAAGCAGGCAGAGAAGCAGTGGCCTCAGGGGACTTACTCCTTCGAAGATAGCCATGTCAAGCCCATCTTAGACCTGCTCTTGCAAGGAGATAGAATTCAGCTCCCTCCGCCGAGACGTGAACCTCGACCTGCAGAGATGGAGAGCCCAAAGTACTGTCACTACCACCGCTATGTCCATCATGCTACTCAAGAATGCTTCCAATTGAAGCGATACATCCAGAACCTCATCGATTCTAAGGCTCTGGCCATTAAATTCGAGGAGGTAACAGTGGCTGCCAACATGGTGTCGGTCTAATTCGTCAGTTTTTCTCCAACGAGGACTCAAGATGGCGTAGTACCCGTCCTTCGGGCGACAATGGAGGTCACTAACCTTCCACCTCCCCGAGACCAGATGACTGGGATGGTGCCCCTCACCACGTCAAAAGGAGAGGTCATGTGGGTCCACCCGGACTTGGTACCTGAAGTAACTCAGTCAGTACCATCCCCTACCGGCAAGAAGAAGGGCGGGAAGACTAAGTCCTGTCGTACAATTTTAGCTGATATCGAAGAAGCGACAGCTATCGTTACCCGGTCCGGTGCACAAACTCAACCCATGTCGGGTAATTCGGCTGAAGAACGTCAGCCGGCTACTGCTGATGCCCCAGGACCATTTCAGCCTCCGTCGGCCGATAAGCCCAAGCCATAGAAGACCCGCTTTGACAAGCCGCTCCGTAAAGATGCACCTCAGGGGCTGGAAAAGCCTTATAATTTTGATATTCTGGCATAATTGGCCAACACACCAGCCAAATTTTCGTTATATGAGCTCCTGAGACTCTCCAAAGATGTTCACGTCGTACTGAACGAAGCACTCCAGAATTCCGACGTGTATTTGGCTCAGGTCAAGCTTACAGGGGAGAGCTCGCCGACGGATCTCCAGGACAGCGCTTGTGCAGGTCCCATGCCCAACGTTGTGTTCACTCCGCAGGTTATGCTCATCATGACCAACCTGCACGATCGCCCTCTGTATTACACTGGATACGTTGGCGACATCAAGGTGGATCGGATGTACATTGATCCCGGTTCTTCGATAAGCATCATTACGAAGAGCTTGCTTCACCTCCTGCGCATCCCTATTCATCGGGTGACACCTACCAGGACCGCCATCAGCTGTTTCAATTCTGGAAGAAGCTATCCTATTGGGAAGATTCGCCTGAAATGCCAAATTAGCGACCTACAGTCGGAAGTGACTTGCTATGTCATAGATGCAGATACGTCCTACAACATCCTCCTGGGGCGTCCGTGGATACACGACTATATGATCGTACCCTCCATGTTGTACCAGTGCTTCAAATATGTCGACAAGCACGGATTCGTAAAGACAGAGTTTGTCGACATCGATCCCTTCAAAGGGGTTGAATCCTACTATTCTGATTCCTGCTTGTAAGAGAAATCCAAAAGGCACCTGATCAAAGAGGATGCTCAAGAGCAGATGGAGGCTACAATGGGACAGGAAGAGCCTCTGAAGATCTATCTCTAACCCTGCAAACCGGGAAGAACTGTACCACTTGTAGCCACTCTGCGTAAGGAAGCGACTAGCCTCCCGGTGCTCACTGCACAAAAGGAGCAGATGGTTATCCGACTGCCAAGGTCTGGTCAAGGGCCGAGATCCACTGTGGAGCCACTGACAATCAGACTGCCAAGGGCCGACCAACAACAAACAGAAGAGATCAATCCTTCTGTCAAGCTGATGACCGTTCATCTTCCTAGGACAAGACGACAACCGAGCGCTATGACAGGGACTGCTAGTGAGCCAACGACTCCACGTCCAGCACCAAGTGCTGAGCCAGGGAGCGTTAGTACGCCAACGACCCTACGTCCTGCACTACCAGTGGAACCCCTGATGATCAAGCTGCCCAGGTCATCTTTTCAGTCTTTATTAATTAAAGGTGTGGCTGAAGAGGAGCTAGAGCTAGCCAAGTATGTGGTTGCCCACACTGATGTTTCTTCTGCTGATGATGTAATACCACCTGAAAAGATACCTTATTTTATCAATAAAGGGCTATCTTTGAACTATATCGAGCTTAATAAGCTCCGTATAATGTATGCTATGGAATACGGTATAGGCACTAACTTACACACACAAGTGACAAATGTCTATACCGTGAACCAACTTACTCCTGTGGAGGGCGCTTGCTTCATGGTCCTGGGAGAGGACCATCCAATCATCTTCGGTCAAAAGAATGGTCAACAGTCCTTCAGGCCAGAAGAAGTCGATCTTGGACCCGACACCGGAAGACTGCCCCTTTATCTGTATAGCTCCCGATCCAAGTACCTCATACAAAAATAGGGGTATAATATGGAGACTACACCAGGCTTGAACTACGGCATAGATCGGCGATTACCTTTACAATTGCCAGTCCCGGCTGGAAAACTACGAGATTATTACAATAAGACTAGATATGGTCTAGGCTATATTACACCTGTAACAACTCATGAAAGCTCGGATGAGGAATATGAATGGCATTCACATTCAACCGGATCGCCTACTTCTGATTCGGATGTCAGCATCGGAGATGTACTCAGGCAAACTTGGTCTGTCAATATGGCGTTTGCTGATGCCTATGAAGAAGACGAAGACGTACCTAAACTTCTCTTGGGTACAACATCGAGATGTGCGGTGGGAGAAGCATTTCGAACGAAGAGATCCTTCTACCGAAGATGAGGTCATACAAGTTGACCTCGACGATGAATCCTCTCCAAAACCAATCTTCGTCAGCAAAAGCCTGACAGACGAAGAGCGGGAGTCACTTTTGCAACTCGTCAGAGAGTATATTGACGTGTTCGCCTGGAGCTATGAAGACATGCCAGGGCTAAACCCCGAGTAGCACTCCATAAGCTCAACATTCATCCGGACGCAAAGCCGATCAAGCAACAGCAACGACGGTTTCGCCCAGACATCATGAACTCTATCGAAGCTGAGGTCAACAAACTAATAGCCAGTAGCTTCATCCGTGAGGAACAACATCCATACTGGGTGGTCAATATAGTACCGGTCATCAAGAAGAATGGAAAGATCCGAATTTGTATCGACTTCCGAAATCTGAACGAAGCATGTCCTAAGGATGAGTTCCCTCTTCCTTTTATCGACAAAATAATTGACAATACATATGGCTTTGAGCGCCTGTCGTTCATGGATGGCTTCTCAGGATACAACCAAATCAAGATGTTTCCTGACAATGAAAAGCATACATCATTCCGAATGCCAATAGGTGTGTACTGCTACACAGTCATGCCCTTCGGTTTAAAGAATGCTGACGCCACATATCAACGAGCCATGAGTGTTATCTTCAGAGATAACCTACGTAAGACCGTGGAGTGTTACGTCGACGACATCGCCGTCAAAAGCCGCTCTAAGGAAGATCATCTGCACGATCTGAGGACAGTATTCAACCTGATGTGAGCACGCAACTTGAAGATAAATCCCACCAAATCCTTCTTGGGCGTATCCAGTGGAAAATTCTTCGGTTTCATCATTACCGCCCAGGGAATCCATATAGACCCTGAGAAGACGAAGGCAATCATAGAGATTGGTCCTCCGAGAAATCTCCGAGAGCTCAGAGGCCTTCAAAGAAGGTTAGCCTATAACAGGAGGTTTATTTCTAACCTCTCCGGGCGATGTCAACTATTCACACACCTCATGAAGAAAGGCGTCTCCTTTGTATGGGATAAAGAGTTCCAACGTGCCTTCGACAATATTAAAGAGTATTTGTCGAACCCTCCAGTCCTGGTGGCCCTGGTCGTTGGAAAGCCGTTTCTGCTCTATGTGTGAGCGATGGAGCATTCTCTCGGTGCTCTACTAGAACAAAACAATGATGCGGGGCATGCACAAGCTATTTATTATCTCAGCCAAATGATGATAGGGCCTGAGTATAGATACACCGTCATAGAAAAGGAATGTCTCGCCTTGGTGTTCGCTATTCAGAAAATGCGACACTATGTTACAGGACAAACCATCCATGTTATATCACGGGTAAACCCCCTCAGGGTCCTCATGACCAAGCCAGGCGCACTCAGCTCTCGTCTTGCTACCTGGGTGATATTATTGTCCCCCTACCACATGATCTTTGTCCCGCAGAAGGCTATTAAAGGTCAAGCTCTGGCAGAATTTTTAGCAGCCCATCCAGGTTCGGAGTCAAGCATAATATATGAAGAGATCCCAGAGGAGGTCGCTAATTCAAATATGGCTTCCCATGATACTGTCTGGCAATTGTTCTTCGACGGTGCCTCAAGAACCGGGCCCAAGGGCAACATCATCGTTGGGGTCGGAGTGGTACTGATTTCTCCCTCTGGCTTGGTGATCAATCGGGCATACTCACTCAAGGAGCCTTGTTCAAACAACGTGGCCGAGTACAACGCCTTAGTCATCGGCCTCTGACTTGTGAAGGAACTGGGGGTAGAGAACCTGGAAGCATATGGCGATTCACAGTTAATCGTCAATCAGATTCGGGGCTCATATGAAGTTCGCCATGAAGACATGATCCCCTATCATCGGATAGCAATCGCCATCATCACGTCCTTGAAAGGGTTCTTAATAGAACATGTTCCAAGGCTCCGGAATATTGAAGTCGATGCCCTAGCAGGACTTGCCGCTTCTCTGGCGGTTCCAAATCATACTCATCATTTGGTGGACGTAACAGGCCATGAATTGGTTTGTCCTAAGAATAACGTGCAATTTGCTATGAGTTACTCTGCCCTGGAGGTCGACGAAACACAGGATTGGAGACTCCTATTTATTGACTTCGTAGTCTATGGCATCTTACCGGAGAATCCGAAAGAAGCCACTTCTATCTGAAGACGTTCTCTAAGATTCTTCTACAATGCAGAGACAAAAATGTTGTATCGGCGATCCTATGATGGGTTGCTCCGTTGTTTGTCAAATATAGAAGCCAAAGAAGCTATACGCGAAGCTCACGACGGCGTTTGTGGGGCCCATCAACCTGGCCCAAAATTGCAAGATCGCCTTCGCCGGATGGGCTATTACTGGCCTACGATGGCAGCAGATGCGATAGACTATGCAAGAAAATGTAAAGCTTATCAGGTCCACGCAGATTTCATACACCAACCATCCGAATTCTTACATCCGACGATGGCATCCTGGCCATTTGAGGCATGGAGAATGGATATCATTGGTCCAATCACCCCACCTTCATTTAGAGGACATCGCTTCATACTCGCAATTACAGACTACTTCTCCAAATGGGCAGAAGTTGTTCCGCTTATAGAAGTGAAGACATCAAACGTGATCATCTTCGTCAAGCACCATATCATCTATCGCTTTAGACTGCCTCGAAGGATCATCCATGACAATGGTCCGTAGTTTGCGAGCCATGCCTACTATCGGTTTTGTGACAAACATCGAATCCAAAATGTTGCTTCAACACCGTTGAACCCGGCGGCTAATGGTCTGGCTGAAGCATTCAACAAAAATATAATCAAGCTTCTCAAGAAGTTCGTGTCCTCAAACAAACGTGACTGAAATGAAAAGCTTGGCGAATGCTTATGGGCGTACCGTACTACAGTTTGGACAGCCACTGGGAACACACCATTCTCTCTGGTATATGGAAGTGAGGCAGTTCTCCCATTGGAGACTCAAATCCCCTCGCTCCGTGTCGCCCTCACTTACCAATTGATGACGGATGATAATTACCATCGTCAGCTACAAGAGTTGGAGGCCTTAGATGAAAAGCACCTGCTAGCTCAACAACGAATCGAGCTTTATCAAGCCCGCATCTCTGGAGCCTTCAACAAGAAGGTCAAGCTGAGAACATTCCAAGTAGGCGATCTCGTCTCGGCAGTTCGAAGGCCGATGGTTATGACTCACAAAACCGCCAGCAAGTTCCAGCCAAAGTGGAAAGGCCCATTTATCATCGAGGCTGTATTCTCCAATGCTGCATACTGTCTCACGAAGCAAAACGAAGACTTGTTTATGATGCCCATCAACGGCAAGTTCCTGAAGAAATATTATGTCTAAACGATATCCGCTGAATCAACCGGATTGTTAAGTTATATACGCTTAAGTACCGCTGAACTTACACTCTAGTCATTCCAAATGAATCTATATCGCATCTTCTAGGTAGTGAGTCATACTTCTAAACTTCCTCCCTAAAAGGGCATCTTCCTCATAATCTATTACCCGTACTTTCAACGCATAAAAAAGGGTAACAGGTCCACAAAATTCCAAAACCAACCACGTTGATGTCACCTCTGAGTTGTTTCTCTTCCATCATAAACAAATCACCCATTACATAGAACTTCTACGTCCATATTACCTCTGAGTTGTTCCATGTACCCTTCGTTGAGTCCACTCCTGCCATGTCCACATTACCTCTGAGCAGGAAGACTCCGCTTCAAAACCCTCATACTTACCACGTCCTCACTACCTCTGAGTAAGTATGTTGGTTTTCTCTCGACTTATTATCCGTACCAAAAAACAGGGTACGCCAAGGATAATAAGGCCAACAAATATCTACAGTTGACCACAAATGTCCACAGTTGACCACAAATGTCTTCTTTTGACCACAAATGCTGCACTAGGTCCTCTAGTACATGCGCCTCTTTTCTCACCATCACATGCCTCTGGAGCCCAGCTGCTCCATGGCATTATTTCGCCTGATACCAAGAACTTCCATCTCCACCTTACCGCGGGGTTGTTCTAGGTATCCCTATCAAACTTATTATCCATACCTAAAACCAAGGTATACCAAGGGTAATAGGTCAACAGAAAGTCCCCCAGTGGGGCAAATACCATAATACCAAAGATACAGTACAAGCACGACAGATAAAGGATGATGTAAACATAGTCATTCGTTTAAAATGAAGAGTACTATATTTTCTGGGACCACGTCCCTATTAAAAAAAATAAAGGAACATAATAATGAAAGAAAAAAAAAGCCGATTATGGTTCGGCAACACACAATTCTCTGAGTCGGTCCTTCAGCTTGGACGTCGACCGCTCAATTCTCAGGGTAGCCCGACGCTCAGTCTCTTGCGTCAACATCTCTGCATCCTCCAGATGCATATGTGCCTACCAACCGTCTTCAATTTTCTTCAGTGCTCGCTCCAAGGCATCTGAGGTTCGGGTGACCTTGTCGGTCTCCCGAAAAATTAGCTCCTTGTCTTCGCACGAGGCCTGGAGCTTAGATTCCAAAGAAACCAATTTTCTCTAAAGCTGGAGGATCTGCTCCTTGGTATCAGCTATCCCACGAGAGGCGGCCTCTTTCCGAGCTATACAGTCCTCTCCGCTGTGGCTCAGTTGATTGTACTTCAAAGACAAATCCCGGAGGTCCTTCACCAGAGCAGGCTTCGATGTCTCTCGTACCATCCTTATCTTTTCTATGGCAGTTATAAGGAAGTCACGCTCCTGATCTATCGCTAAAGATCGATCAACTTGCCGCAGTCCTTGAAATTGAGCCACGAGCTGATCAGCTTCTAGTAATTTGGGCTCCAAAAGCTCAACCATCCCTGCCCCGCCGGGGAGTGTCCTGAGGAGTTCAATCTGGCCACGGACACATTAACGAGCCAATGCAAAAGATGTCCCCCTCTCCAAGGCAGCTTCGACCCCTCACTTCAGATGACGGTAAAAGCTATCAACCATATCCTTTGACGATTCATCCAGAACTTCCAAAGAAGGCGGTGTCAAATGAAGAGTAGCTGGCATGGTTGAAGACGGTCGTAAAAAAGCTGCACCAGAGCTTGATGCCCCTGTCACTAGGGAAACAAGCTCCGAGCGATAGGACGCCTGAATAGCAGCCATATCCTCCTTTGCAGCACGAAGGATCCGGAGACTCGACAGGGCAGAAAGGTCAACCTCCAGTATTGGAGCCACATGAACCAAGGAGGGTACAGGGATCATTTCTCCCCGTCCCGGCAGTTCTACTACGTCTCCTCCGGAACTTGATCCGACGGGAGGTTCCTCGGTATGAGTTAGAGGAGGAGGAGGCATACTTTCTTCCACCAGATCCCCTCTGGTGGCTTCTTCCTCGATGATGTCCGTCGTCGGAAGTGAAAAAGCAGGACCTGTATGTCCGAAGCAACCATCGATCAGCTTAACCCGAAGGATATAAAGGTAGAGCAAATGAACCTTCTCACTAGTCAAGACATGACTTAGCTTACCAGGGGAGGGTTACGGAAGCAGAGGCTCACTCACAGCCACAATCTCCTCTTCAATGGCAACACTTGAGCCAATTGCAGCCGCTTTCTCTGCCCCAGCCGCTCTAGAGGTGGATACAATTGGGTCAGTGTCAATCGGCTGAGGTTCAGTAACCTCGGGAACTAGTTCAGTAGAACCCACATCGCCCTGGGTCGAGATGTCGACAGCAGAAGGAACCTCAGCCGTCGTCTGGACGACCCTGGTAGAAGTAAGTTCGGCAGTCATATCATTAATCATGGCAGCTAGAGCAGGGTCAACCTCAGAGGCGGCCACCGGCTCTGAGGAGTTCACTTCTCCCGACGCCTACAAAGAAAAAGAAAATGATCAGATTATTTCAGAAAAGAACAAAAAAAAAGAGGATCGTAACTCGATTCACCTCCGAAACGGTGTCAACATCTTCGCTTCACTCCCTAATGATCAGCCCACGAGGCTTGACCGCAGCCCGTTTTCGGGAGTAAGTCATGTCGTCGACAGAGGGAGCACGCCTGCTATGTTTTCGGGAATGACTAGTTACAACAGGGGGATGACCTGCCACCAAATCATTCGCAGGAGGAGGAGGCAAGTTATCTGGGTCTTCCTCTTCGTCCACATTGGTAGACTCCGAGTCAGATACATCAACTGCCCTCTCCTTCTTAATCCTTGGCTTCTCCTCCAAGACAGTACCAATAATGAAGCTGGTACTTGGGTCAAAATCTCGTGGGGGCTTATTTGCCATAACATGGTACAAGGCCACCATGTACAAAATGTGTCCCGACTCTCTAGCATCGGGAACAGAGAAGGTGGTACGGGTGTGAACCGCGCTATAGTAGTGCTAAGTCCGGATGCCGTCAAGGACGCTGTCCTCAAAGCCCAGGCAGGAGCTGGGATTGTCCAGAAACATCTTACTGTACCTAAATTGCCGGGAGAATCGGCTGGGTTAGTAAGGCTCCAAAAAGATGCAATTACGGTTGCGATACACCAGATGTGCAGGACGAATGTTCTGCAACCAGAGGAGCATCTTCTCGGGCAAGAATTTAGGAGCTACCGCACCATCAAGATGCACGGTGCATACTTCTTCATCGATAAAATAAGGAACGGACACGAAAAATGAGTATCTGTCCACTCGCGCCAGCGCCATCCGACAGGCGGGTATGGTGGTGTACTCCCAAGGCATGCGACGGTACTGATAGATGAAAGCATCATCAGCAGTCACGTCATCCTTGGGGCCAAGCCTCATCAGAGACTGGTAATGCATCAACAGCTACCACATCAGATAATGGTAGGGCAGTTCGATTCGTTCAAAGTCTTTCGCTGTGTCGCGAGCGATGACTTAAGACGAGAAGGCACGGAGGCCACGATATACGATGCATACCCTGGTGGGGAGAAGAGCTAGTCTAGCCCCAAAGACTAGCTTTAATGCAGGAAGGATAAAGTTACGGCTGATTCTCTCGATAGCACCAGCCCCTCCAGAAACTACGTAGTTCCTCAGCCACACTATCAGGAATCCCGCCAAGAGAGCTTTGTCAGACATCTTCTGGGTATCCGGATGAAAATAATTAAAAGAGTCAGTTTGGCTCCCAAATCTGTCGCCCATGGTTTTTACCCTCTTGGCGGTCGACACCTGGTTCTGTACCTCCTCGCGGGTTCGAGGACGTCGGGGGGAAACCCGGCCTGAGGTGCCTAGCTAAAAAAGATAGCTGACCTAGGTCCTGGTATGAGGAAGGTTCCCTTCCGAGCTATCGTTCTTCTTCTTTGATATCTGCTGCACGTACTAAGGTGGCATAGTAGTTCCCGGTAGACAGCCACAAAGCCCGGGAATCGTTGCTCCAACTCCTCGAATTCTTCATTCGTAGGGGTACATGCCTCAAAGACTTTGTCGCCCCAAGGAAGCTTAGAGACTTCACGTATCTCGTAGAGAGCAAGCCCCATCTCCCTTACAGGCGTAAAGAAGGTCCCTGTTCGACGGTTGTACATCTCAAGAAGAGCCATGAACAACTTCTTGTTCATGGGCAGACCATAACAGGTGCCACGAATGGCATGATACAGGCCAATCTCGAGCAGGAGATCCTTTATGTCCTCAAGATACATGAGGTCAAGTTGATCCATGAAGGGGTGGGGTTCATCCAGTTCATCAGTGCCAACCGACCAATGGGATAGGACCCCTTCTGAGCAAGCTGGTTCATGAAAGTGTCAGCATGGGAGAACCGGAAGTTGGGACCCTGCACATTTATAAAGCTGCCCGGGGCCAACCCCATCACAGAGCGGCTGATCTGTAGCTTGCTTGCAATCACCGACCTCGATGTTTTATTATAGTGGATATCATCCACGAATATCCCCTGCTGGCTCAGAGTCAGGGAGTCTACCATTTTCCTGTCCATCGGCAGCATATTGAACCAAGATAGCGGGAAGTGATGCTCCATCTGAGGAATGTGGATCGCCATCCCGTTGGAAGAAAAACTCTAACTTTCAAAGATATCTAGAATGTTAGGGTTCTTTACAGTCAGAGCATCCCCAAAAAGGAACGAGGGTTTCAGATGTGTGCACCCTAATTTTCCCGAGTTCATTATACTCAAGAGAAAGAAGAAAGATTGATTCCTGATATCCCTCAGCCTCTCCTCAGGTTGATCTTTGGTGATTTGGGCTGTCACATAATTGATCACATGGTTGAACCTCACACCCACAGCAAACTGAGCTTGGCCTACCAAAAGCTCCCCTAAAGGATTGACCGGCAACTTCAATAAAAAAGACAAAAGAAAGAGGTCAGGAGATAGCCAGAGAAAAACCACTTAATGACTTCTGAGCTTATGCGGCTCTGTTCGGTGGGTCCTTATGCGGTTCAGTTCGTAAGGAGCTTATGCGGATCTGTTAGGTGGGTCCTTATGCGGTTCAGCTCATAAGGAGCTTATGCGGATCTGATAGGTGGGTCCTTATGCGGTCCAGTTCATAAGAAGCTTATGCGGTCAGGTGACAACTTTCATGCGGCTCGGTCATAAGACAGTTCTTATGCGGTTTGGTCATGAAGCAGCTCTCATGCGGCTCGACCATGAATTATCCCTCATGCGGCTCAGTCATGAGACAGTTCTCATGCAGCTCAGACATGAAGCATACTCCATGCGGCTCATTCATGAGGCGTTCATACGGCTCATATGGCACAGCTTATGCGGATCCATCACACTGAACTTGAGCAGTCCAATGAAGACGAAAAGCGCATTAACTATGCCAAAGCATGATAGGAAAAGGCCTGCACATAAAATATGCGACATAGCCATGAAAGTTAGGGTTTTAACTCATGCAGTTTCTTTCCAAAATGCTCTTACCATCAATGGAAGGATGAACGTCGGGGTGAACTGATATTGCCGATGAAGAGGCAACTCCTTTGCCCTTCGCTGCAGCACTGGAAGAAGTCTTGGGGGCCATGGATGATCGAGAGTCGAGAAGACGACGGCTAGGGCAAGAAAGATTGAAGAAAGAAGAGAGTAAAGAACCTCTCTATTCAAAATTTGCTCGTATTTATAGGCTGGCAAGAGGCGTGTGAACCGATAGACGCTTCAAATTTCTTCCTGCCCAGGAGATAAAGTCGACCCTTGGGATTCTATCCCCTTTTCATGCAAAAGACAACTCCGAATAACTCAAGCAAATCAAAAGTTTTAAATGCTGACTCTTGGGATTCTATCCAAAAGACGGCTTTAAATCATTAAATCAAATCAAAGCAATTAATGCCAAAGATACGGGACGCCCACGTGGCATGAAAGCCATTATGCGGCCAGAGAAGCCTATGCGGCATAAAAAGCTCGACCCGGTATGCGGCCAGAGAAGCCTACGCGGTATAAAGAGCTCGACCTAGTATGCGGCTCAAGAAATCTATGCGGCATAAAGAGCTTATGCGGACAGACCCATGCTTCTTATTCAAAGTATTTTAATTTTACAAATTAAAAACTTTGAAGGGGCAATAAGGATGATGTCCTCGGCTAGGGCTGGATCCTCCTGTTAGTCCAAATCACAAGTATCATCTAAGTGTGCTCCATAACAGGTGGTACAGAAAACCATCAGTATTATCTGTAATATTTTCAGCAGGTCCAGTCAGGACATGAACAAGAACATATCTCCAAAATAGATCCAAAATATGGCAGAAAATATAGAACAAGCAGTAGAATAAAATACATGAACTGTAAAGAAATATACATGAAGAACATGAAATACGTGAAACTCTGTAGAGAGGGATGTACATGAACAGTTTAAAATAGACAATTCTGAGTACATAAAAATAGTTTTATAGAAAATAAGAACTATAGTAGAATATAAGTGATGTAGATCACAAGATGGTTATATAGTCGGCTTGGGTTGCACATGAAGTAACATGTGTTGCACATGAAGAACACAGTTGCACAAGATGAAACAGAAGTTGCACAAGATGGGATAGATCACATAACCATTTATACTCACCCCTACCTCCAATCAATACACAAGGATCCAGTCAAGTTACATTACCTGTACAAGAGATTTTATCTATGAAGCTCATGTGATCATGAGAATAGAAAAGTGCACAAGATTATACATGAATAGGGTGTACAAGAAATACAAGATGTTCATGAAAAGCACATGACAAAATGTATTCGATGAACCTAGAGGGGGATAATATCACACGACAAGATCCATATAGTACTAATCCGTGATAACAACGTGACAGCGTCAAGTAAAGTAGTCTAAAGCAAGAGTATAGATACTATCATGAAAGAAAATCATCAGAGAATGTACTCGCCTGATAACCTGAACCGATGATATGTATAGATGTCCAAACTGGAGCCACAGAGTCCTATTTAGAGCAATACAGGTTATGATGTGTTCAATAAGTAATAATTAAAGTTTATAATGTATTCTACATGATTCTAAGTCATTCTAGGTCAAAGTCAACTCTTGGTCAAACTTCAATCAACTTAGCCAAACTAGGTTAAATTTGGTCAGCATCTAGTGTTTGGTCAACCATCTAGTCAACGAAGGTCAACTAGTCCATCTCAGTCAAAGGGTCAACTATTTAGTCAAACTCTACATTAGAAATAAACTCCTAAATTCTAACCAAAAACCATATTACTCTAACATACCAATATCACACATATCATATATATACATGCCTAGCTAAGGGAATATGTATATATCTACACTCCCATCAAGATACCAACTCAATACACTATAAGTCTATAGGACAGAACATGAAGTAAATATAGGGACAATCATATATACCAAGTGTTCAAGGCAGATATGGTGAGGCAAACATGTGTCATGCCCTCATCCTATGAACTGCATATAGGCCATCCTTCCCTTACACTCACAACCAGTGGCACACACACCCCCTCAAAATCTACTGTTCATAATTTATTGGTATGAATATGTATATTCAATCTCTGATACTCACAAGTCATCTAACTATCTCCACTTGCAAGTGCTAGCAATACCCTTCTCTCTCCTAGCCTAACACCCCATACTCTTGCACCCTACAGGCATTCACACTTATGATCACCACTCACACATATACAGGTGTTGCCCTCTCTCTAAAACTCACTATCAAATCATATCCTATCATTCTAAGTGTTTGAACTCCCTAGGACACTAATCTACTAATACCTCATCAAGCTCAAAACTTTGATACTCAATTTGTAACACCCACTTTTCAGAAATGAGGGTAATTTTGAAATTTTATAATTATAATTATTTAATAATGATATTTAAACCATATTATGATTTTTAGTGATTTTTAATTAATTTAAAACTATTTAAAATGTTGAATGGTGATTTTGATGTTTAACTAGTGTAACCCTAGTTTTGCTAAGCCTAGAGACTAACCATGACCAAGGGAGCCTAGTCATGTGATTAGAATGTCATATTACTACTTTTTAGCCTAGGGGTATTTTGGTCATTTTGACAATTTTGTGAATTTTAATTTATATTAATTAAATATTGTGCTAATCCTTTAGTTAAGCCTTAACCTAGAAGTTTAACCTAATCTAGATTAGTCTTGAGGTTAGAATCATGGTTAGAATATTTCTACTAAGTGCCAAGGTTAGAAATATCTAGATATTATAGTAGTCGGATATTTTTCTTAGGATATTTGTGAAAAGAAAGCCTTGAACCAATAGGAAGGCTTGGAATTGGGTGGACAAACCCTAGCCACTCATCTACATCTAACCCTAACCCTAATTCACTATTGTGGCAGCCATACAAGTCCCCCCTCCTATAAAGTATCATCTAGTAGCCATTGCCTCTTTTTAAATACCTAGAAACCATACTTTGTTCTTCCCTAAACTTCTTCCAATTAATCCAAATTGAGTCTAATCAATTGCATCATCATCCCCAATAGTAGAGAAGACTTGTGGAGGCTTGCTAGCAAGGTTTGAGGAAGTTTGGACTATAGCAAATCGAGGAAGACGTCAAGTTGAGGCTCTTTACATTGAGTTTAAACTCTCAATCGGTAAAATCCTACAAACCCTAATAAATTCCTAATTTCTTCCCATAAATGCATTCATTTAGGGTTCCCCTAGGTGTATCCCAAGTTTGGTAGGAAATCGTGTCTATTTCATGTCCGTATCGGACACGTATCGGTGTATTTAAATGGGTGTTCGATGAAATGCCACATAGAAAATTATTTTAGTAAATTTCAAAACTAATTATATAGTTGTGTAGCTCTACATATGAGGATTTCAAAACTATAACTCTGAGCATGATTGGACACGTGTTCGTGTCCAAATTTGGTTACGAACCTCACCATGATGCCCCGTACCCATGCCTTGCTACTAGTCACTATTTTTTTACTGCACACACCACATGGACACATGCCACTTGGCATGAGGGTGGGGGAAGACACTGTCAGGACCCTCCTAAAGTTACACGATATCTTGTATCGTGTCTGACACAAAAAATGAGCTGTACTGATTTAACACTACACAGTGCACTGATTTTTTGACTCTCTGACACGCACTTCGTGTCACGCGAGGATACGACCCCAACTCGATACCGACACCTAGACTCCTAGCCCTAGTCCCCTTCTACCCCTATATACGAGTACGATGTGTCACGTGTCGTGTGTCATGTGCACGACTCTGTGACATGCCTGCACAAGACACTATGTAATCCCCTGCTGGTCGGGGTCGACACAGGATACGACACGGCACAAGACACCGCAAAAATTAATGAAGACGTGGGGGCAATGTCTGAGAACATGCCCCTAAAGTTTCATTGGATTTTGTGGAGTGGTTAGGGTGAAAATCGACCTGCACTGACTCGACCCAACTGCACACACACGCAGCAGACACCTTCTGATACGGCTTCGTATTTGAGACACGACACCATGTGGACACATTTTAGGCTATAGAATACGTAGCCCTAGACCTAGGTTATCATCTGACACGACCAAGACACTTGTGGATGGACACACGAGTCCCTAGGCTAGTCGACACATGTGCACGATGCTGTCTGTGCACAATTTGATACCCCTATTTGACACTTGGGTTTTGGACACTGTTTGGACATGGCTATTAGACACAAGTCGACAACTATTAGACACGTATGGGACACAGACGAACCCCCTCTTATTTTCCAGTTTTACACTTGGGTTTTGAATGATTATGTTTCGAAATATAAATGTTAAAGTTAATGAGTTTCCTGAGAATTCCAGTGAACTAGTTACCATGAGTTTGCAATGTTATAACTGAGTTAACATGAAAACTGAGATGGGTTTTGAATGTTAGAAAATCTGAGATCACAATCTCTGTTTCAGTCCACTTGGACATATGATTTCAGTCCCCTTGTTTATCAGTCCAGATTTTTGGATTTGATAATAGTCCATGACATTGTTTCAGCCCATAGTTTATACCATCAGTTTGCACCTGATATACATGCAGTCCATATACTTTGATATCAGTCCATTTGATGTGCCATTAGATTCATCCTTTTACCTATTCTTGAATCAGTCCTAAACACACATGTTACTCCTTTATACCATGCTTTTAACCTTACAAATCATGTTAATCTCATCTGCCTAATCCCTACAGTTATTTCAAGCCCTACTTTACTGTCCAGTTCACATTTCATAGAGCTAACCACATTACCCTTACTTGGCATCCTATACTCATAGTATATAGTAAACAATATATCATATGTTTATATTTGTAGATGTTAAGAGTTGAGTATGTATATCCTATAGCTAAAGTATGAGATATGTAGAATATATATATTTGAATCTATGTTAGGCTATGTGAGATAGGTACATATGATACATTGTATATGTGGATTTGTTGAGAGTTCGCATATATGATATACATATATGACATATACATGTATATGATATGGTAGTGTAATACACTATATATATATATGTAAATGTGTATTGCCTATATAGGATGAATATGTATGCATGATTTATGTCTTGGATTATAGGTTTTGGTAATATGCATATATGTGGATAGGTATTTGAGGGTTAGATAATATTGGGTAAGGAATAGGTTATACATCATATAGTAGATAATGATTATTATATGAGATTAGCTTACTTTAGAGTTAACCAATAGCCTAGTTGACCATGACCAATTTGATTATAGTCTAAGTTGACTAAAAGTTTACTCTTTAACCTAGAAATAGCCTAGTTGACCTAATTAGCTAAGTTTGACTAGTTGACCAAAACCCTAGAATGACCAAGTTGATCAAATAGTTTAGGATTGACTTAGTTAGTCTAAGTTGACCTAGTTGACTAGAGTATTGACTTGGGATGACCCAGAGTTAACCAAGAGTTGACTTTGACCTAGATTGACCTAGAAATCATGTAGATTGCATCGAAAACTTTATTTATCTTATTTTAAACACATTATAACCCATATTGCTCTATTTAGGACATTGTGACTCCGATGCAGACATCTGATATTACACTACTCTTTTTAGAGTGTCAAACGAGTATATTTTCTGATAGTTCTTTCATTTACTTGTCAATTACTGTACTTCAGTTCTAGTTAGTTCTATGTGATTCTCTGTTACAACACGTATTGGCTTTCTAAATTTATGCATGCAATACACATACTTTACTCGTCTTGCCTCTATTATTCGAATCACCATTCGAACTATTCGAACCACCTATTCGCATCTTCATGTGCTGGTTAGACTTGTATTCGTCTTATGTGTTGGATTATAGATTCATTTGTATTAGACTGGGCGAGAAAATACTGATTAGACATGTAGACATATCCCCCTATTTGAATCACCCCTCTGTGAATGATATTCGAACGATAGCTATCCCTCACCTAATTAGTGTGTGTAGTGCCGTATTACCTACAGCCGTTTACATGTCGATCTCGATATTTTAAAACATACTTGGAGAATTAATTCGAATCATTGTTAGGATATCATATGAATCATTATTCATACCACCTTATTCGAATCAGCTTATTAGAACAATGATTAGAATCACATTCGACTCATACTGTACTAGAATCACATTCGACTCATATTGTATTAGACTCACATTGGGATTACACTTGACTTACATTGTACTGTCTGGACTTATCATGTTACTCTAGTTCAGCTAGCTTGTTTTACAGTCTTTCTTGCCATGTTCTTCTCTTGTTTTGCTACATTACTTCCCTTGTACCTTAACTGTTTCTTTACATCACTACCTGTATAAATCTTCCATGTTCAGCAATATAATTGTCTATAACTGCTTTATAGTTCTTTGTTATTTACTTGGAATTTCTAGATGAGTTGTGCTCGTTCCTGTCCTGACTGGACCTGTTGAAAATATTACAGATGATTACCCTGAGGATATTTGCCCTACTTGCCTTGGAGTAGGAGATGGCTTAGCTACCTTTGGCCCCGACACTCAGGAGTGATCGGGAGACTAGCTAGTAGACTTGGTTTAGTTTTTATGTTTTAGAACTTGAATTGTAATAACTTGAGACATGAGTTTTATTTTGAGATTGTTTGAGATTATTATTATTTAGTAGTTGGTTTTGTTGTTGTTATTTAGTCTTAGTTATAAACTTTTGTGTTATCTTATCATGCTTAGACTGTGATTGAGATTTCATTATATCTATACTTGTCCTCCGTTCGGAGTTAAGATTTGACAAGTATATTATATAATTGCGTGAGTTGTTGATTAGATAGTAACCTAGGACAGCGTTCTACCGCCGATACTGCGGTATAGGCTGGACGTACCCACTTCTCGTGCCCCTACAATGGGTGTGGGTCATGACACAATTCAAGACACATACAGCAGCAAACTCTCCAAAATTCTACTCACAAGCACTCATACAGATCTTGCATGGCTTGTGCACATAGGCACTGGCTAAGGACACTCAATCTTACACTCTCCTTACCTCTATTCTAAGTTCTAAACTATTGGACCTAACCATCTACCTATATGCTAGCTCACAAATTAGAAACCCCCATCAGATCAGATACCTGAACTCAACATAACTACATCTCCTTCATACACTGAACTTACCTTCACATATGTATATTACCACATAGGTAAACTCTTACATATCCCTAATCCTCATAATCTCAGAACTGAACCTACATGTGTACAAACCTTATATATACATCTATATATATATCAGATATCTCATATTATCCCTAAATCCTCGCAACATCATCTCACATATCTCTATAACCCTAATGGGCCAAACCCAAAACATAAATCAAGCAACACAACCTGTCATAAACTGGATTTTATATATATATATATTTTATATATATATATATATATATATATATATATATATATATATATATATATTTATATATATATATATATATATATATATTTTTATATATATTTTTTATTTTTTTTAAATATATATATATATATATATATATATATATATATATATATATATATATATATATATTTATATTTATATATATATATATATATATATATATATATATATATATATAAATATATATATATATATATATATAAAATATATATATATATATATATATATATATATATATATATATATATATATATATATATATATATATATATATATATATATATATATATATATATATATATATATATATATTATATATATATATATTATATGTATATATATTTATATATGTATATATATGTATTTTTTTTATATAAATATATATGTATATATATTTATATATATATATAATATATATATATATATATATATATATATATATACATATATATACATATATATATATATATATATATATATATATATATATATATATATATATATATATATATATATATATATATATTTTTTTTTATATATATATTATATATATATATATATATATATATATATATATATATAAATATATATATATATATAATCTAGTTTATGAATATATATATATATATATATATATATATATATATTTTTTTATGAATATATATATATATATATATATATATATATATATATATATATATATATATATACAAATCTCACATATATATGTATATATATATACAAATCTCACAAAATATACAAATCTCACATATATATGTATAGAACTCTACTCAACTCAACTTAATCTATCAGCCAAAAAGGGTCTGATGTACAAGCAAGGGTGTGTGTGTGTAACTGAAAGTGTATCATGTATCCTGTGTAAACCTGTTTGTGTATAGGTAAGTGTCAAAGCAAAGGTGTGAGTGTGTCTATGTGTGCAGTGAGTAAAACCTGAGTGTTAAAGTGCATCAAGGCATATGAAGTGTACAACAATGTGAAGAGTGTAGTGTGTCAAAGCAAAGCAAGTGTGTCCATACATGAGGGTCTCTCGACAGCACAGAAAACTATGTGCAGTGGAATTGTTACATAGGTGTGTGTGTTTTACATAGGTGTGTGAAGAAAAGAGTGTGTGAGGGTTATACAAATGTGTGCAAACAAGGGTTAAACCCAGGTATCACAACTGAACCATAACTTAGGTATCATGCATACCTTAATTCGAAATTACCTACCATTGTACAAAACCCATATCAATGTATTTCAAAATCAAACTGAACCCAAATGAACATATCAATTTCAAACCAAATCCCAATTATACATATGCAAAAACCTCTAAGTATCAGACATTTAATATTTTGAAAACTCAACATATATGTATCAAAAAATGAACTTTCAAAAACCTAAACTGAAATTTACCTAACATATATAACTGGAAAGAAAGGGAAAAGTGTATACATCCTAGGTGTCATCCCAGGTGTCAAGACGCGTCCACACATGTCTAATCGAGTATCCAAAATCGTGTCAAACCAAGTGTCAACATAGTGTATCAGAAACAGTGTGCACTACGTCGTGCACACGTGTCGAGTACTCTAGGACACAGCGTGTCCACTTAGATACCTTGTGCTCATGTCAGTAGATAGGTGAGTCATAGGGATACGTATCAGACACCCCGAATCGTGTCCTCATGGCGTCGTGTGTCGTGTCGAACCACGTACCAATAGGGTTTTCAGCGTGTGTGCGTGTCAGTACAATTCAATACGAGCTCGATAACTTCGTGAACACCAAACCAACTCGACCCAAACTTTGGGGGATGCTGTCAGTTATTTCCCCTACGTTCGTATCAAATTACACATGTCCAAGTGGCGTGTCCATCGAGCACGAGGCTCGTGACAGCAGGATACTGTACACAGTATCGTGCGGCATCCCATATCCGAATTTTGACACAAAAAATGTGTCAAAATCGACTCAGTCTCTGAGATTTGTGATCCACACATAAATTGCTACAAAATCATGTATTTAGTTTTGAAAATCATTAACAGTCATTTCTATGTGGCATTTCACCAAACGCTTTACATAACACTCCGATACTCCTCCGATACGTACCCTAAATGGATTCGATTTCCTACCAAACTTCGCCTACAGCTAGGGGATCCTAAATGAATGCATCTATGGAGAGAAATTACAATATTAATAGGTTTAGAGGCCATTACGTATTGAGAGTTGGAATCTCAATAAAATTGTACTTGAGAGCCAAATCCCTCCATTTCTAATGGTCAACTTGCTTCAAATTCTTCTTAGCTAGTCACTAATGACCTCTTATACAGTAGGGGAGTGTGTTGCAATTAATTGGGCTCAATTTTGAGTTGATTTGGAGAAAGGGATGAATTTGGGGAAGAACACAAGTTAGGGTTTCAAGGGTGTAATGAAAAGAGGCAAGGGGTATGCTAATATGTGTTTATATAGGGAAGGGGATCCTTTGATGGCAGCCAAGGTGTCTCCAGGGTTAGGGTTGAAGTTCAATAGGAATTAATGGCCTCTACCTAGTGTAATTCAAGCCTTTCTAGCAAAGGCCCGAGTAAATTAGGGTTTCCAAGCTAAATATCTTAGGCTCAACAAATATCCTACTCTAACTTAATATCTAGATATTCTAGGGCTTGCATTACTTTCTTAATTCTACTAACAAAGCCTCTAGGTTCATGATTAACATCTAGATTAGGGTAATTCTAGGTTAAGGCTTAAAATAACACTTAGCACATTACCAATTGATCAAAATTCAAATTAATTCAAAAGTCACAAAATAACCAAAATATTCTTAGCCTAAAAAGATGGTAATTAGTTAATTTAATCACATGGGATAGGTCACCAATGGTCATGGTTAGTCTCTAGGCTAAGTAGTTTTAGGGTTACACTAGTAAAACACCAAAATCACAATACACCAATTTAATTAGTATTTAAGTAATCTAAATTCACCAATTATTCATTAACATGTTTAAATCCTATTATTTAATGATCAAATTACAAAAGTTTAAAATTATCCTCTTTTTAGAAAAGTGGTGGTTACACGCTTGGCAACAGCATGCTTGGCACCCCTAATGCCAATTAGTTCCTCATAAGCAGTTTGGTCGAATTCAATGACCAAAGTCTCATGCGTTGTGATGACCGACGCAACATCATATTGAGTTGTCACCTTCTCGTCGGAGGAGAAAGTCGTCCCCAGCAGAGTCGTCATTTTGTTTACAAAAACAAAAGCTTCCTGAGAAAACTTAAATACAAACTAAGAAAAGAAATGTAGAAGAGTACAATTTGATTCTGGAGAAGTACAACTTTAGGAATCTGATCATAAAATAATCACTTTGTCCCTTGGACGATGCGATATCGGAGAAGAAATGCTCAGGAACGTGCTGCAGCAACTTTTCAGAAGATTATGATCATTCATAATGATTTGAAAAGTTATTTTGAACTCCTTTTATAGAGTTTTGAACTCCTTAATATTGATTCTGTGAGGATTTGGCCACTTTGCTCCAATGATAAATGGCGCAGATTAACTGACAAAGCTCATTATGATCGGTCTGACATAATCTTCCTCGACCGCTGCACGTTCGAGATTCGAATGGATGTTTCTTGACTTTCGTGTTGTTAATCATTACGACTAACGACATAGCTTCTCGAGGAAGTTTACACGTGGCAGTCAGGCACTATTTGATAAGATACGCAATTTATTGCTAGGCGCTATTTGATATTGGACGCTATTTGATGGATATGGCCTGGCGACATTTGTGAATGACGCAACGTATTCTTTAGTACTTTTGAAGCTTCTACAGTATATTATATTTTTTTCCAGTCCTTACTTATAAGGAATAAATATCACTCAAGTCCATAGGACCTTGAGTTCTATTTTCTCATTTGTTAGTGCATATTTTAAGCGACATGGTACTTAAGTGTCTTCAAACCACCACTAGCTGGGAACCGGCCACTATAGCTAACCCAAGATTGATCAACGCTTTTATAAACTAATGATTTGTTAAGGCCTAATTACAATTGATGATTATCTCTATCTCTCTTAGATATTGTATTTATCTATTTTTGCGTATAATTGATCTAGATACACATATTTTAAGGGGGAGGAAATTAATTGTTTCAATTTATTTATACCTTTAATATATGGTATACCTAGTTCATCATGAACATATATATATATATATATATATATTTTTTTTTTATATATATATATATATATATATAAATATATATATATATATATATATATATATATATATATATTTATATATATATATATATATATATATATATATATATATATATTGATAGTGTTCATGATTTTTAGTGGGTTTATGAGAGAATATGTTAATGTCCTTATTTCATCTTGGTTCTCTCTTATTCATGGGTTGATAAGTTAGAATTTTCCTATATTATCTTGATTTTCTTATCTTGACGATTATTGAGATTTAACTGGTTTGGATTTCCTTGTTGAGGTTTTATCGATAGTTCATGATTATCTATGTTTAGATTGGTAATACTTTACGAGGGAGCATTCAAGTCGACTAAATTTATCCTTCTTATGTATTCTTTCTCCAATAATTCATGTTTATCTAATAAATATTCATATAGCATGCTAAGGTAATTGAGTTCAAATGCATGAACTTGGTTGAGTGGATAGATTCTAGTATTCTTTTCGATTTTTTTCAATGATTACACTCTTTTCCTACCTTGATTTTACTGTTATCTTGATCATGATTATATATGCCTACCTCTATGTTTACCTTAAGATTGATTTTTTACGGGAGATCTTATTTTTTATCATGTTAAAGGGAGAGAAGTAAGTTAAATTAATATAATATTAATATATTTTTTTCTATTAGTCATACATGCATTTATTATATATCATATATTTTTTATATTAGTGATACATGCATTTATTATTGGCTAAATTACAACTTGATACCCTTACTATCCAAAATGTTCAACTTGATACCCTCAACTTTGCTAGGTAAAAACTTTATACCCTCAACATATAATAATTTTTATGTTGATACCAATAATTTTAAAAAAGACAAAACTGCCTCTCCCTTTCCTAACCCACAACACTCTCATTTTCTGGCAGCACCCCCTCCGGCCGCGACAGCCCCTACAACCGCTAGGGGTACAACTCGGACAGGCTAAACCCGAGCCTGATCGGATAAACCTGTTAATGGGTTGGGTTTGGGTAGAAGATACTCGAGTTCGGGTTAGCCCGATCAAAAATTTGGTTGGGCTCAAGTTCAGGTGTCACGTTACCCAAAGATGCGAAAGCCGACTTACATATAATTTATAAATTTTCATATATATATTGTTTATACTTCTTAAATAAAAAGTTAAATTTTACTTTTCTCTACCCAAAACTTCAACTCCTTATCATAAATCTTATTTCAGTTTGTATTTTGTAATGATCAAGGCTTGATTACTATTTGATTATGTGTTTAATACTACTTTTGTTTAAAACTATTTCAAATATTATATTGGAGCTCGATAAACCTGATGGACCCGATTTAACCAAAGGCCAACCCTGTCCTCTGGGCTTGGTCTTGGGCTTCCTATATTGAACCCGAGGTCAGGTCGGGCTCGGGATCGGGCTAGACTTATGATTCATCTGATTGGGCTCGGGTTGACCTCAAGTCCAACCCAACCCGCCCGAGTCGCTCCCCTAGCTGGAATCGATGTGTGCGGGACGAACGTATTGACATGGAATAGGTACAAATTCTATACTCTCCAAGTTGGTCCCAAATGATGAAACATATTGTTCATTGAGTCCACGATAATCTAAATAGTCTATTTTGATATATATAAATCCAAATTTGGGGATAGGCACGATTATCGTGATCGAGATAGAAGTATGTGTTTGTAATGAACATGATTTAATTAGCCATGATCATGATCAGTTAACCAAAAAGGGAATTAATGAAGAATTAATCTTGGAGCTAATAATATTTAGTCAAAAATGCCATTTAGAAATATTTTTTGAAGAATAAGGCTAAATATTAATTGATATTAATTCGTAATTAGGGCCCATGGCCCAATTTATGTAATACAAATTGTCATGTAGGGCTCAAGTCCCATTTTGGATTTAATTAAATAATATAGGGCTAAATGCCCAATTAACCAAATTAATTAAAAAAATATTGAGCTAGTAACCCTTTTTTAAATAATAATTAATATTATTGTCACGCCTAGTTCGAAAATACATAGGAACCCAAGACATAAGCACGCCAGCTGTACGGCTAGAATAAGTATTCACAATTTAATGGACTTATCCTAATCGTAGTACGTTTTATTCTATAACTACAATACAATAGTCACAGGTAAACTAACATCTCTACATCAACAACACTAGAATCTCATCGACAGTATAACAACATCAACACAGAAGAATATAATAAATGTCTGACTGAAATAGAATATAAGTCTGAAATAATCAAATACAAGATCTGTCTGAGATAATCAAGTCTGGTGGAAATACATCCACTGAATCAAAGTACAATGCTGGAATAGTAATATACTGAAATAAGGAAATACTCATGACTTAGCTAGCTAGATAAAATATCCAGGACTCTAATCAGCTATCAACCCATGGGTCAGGGAAACTCCTCTGGCACAACCTCTATGTCCTCTACAAGATATTCGGGCTCGATGCCTGGTTTGTAAACTGTAGGATAAAGGTATTCGTTCGGATTTCAGAAAGAACCAGGTCCCAAGAGGGACGTAACAAGATACAAAATAGCAAGCTACAATATGAACTGAAATAAATACATGAAATAAACTGGGTAAACTATTCATCTATTTGTATGTATGTTGAAGACGACTTTGGGCCATATGGGTAAGTAAGGGAGAACCATTAGCATCAACTAATGCTAAAATATATACTAGCGTACATCCCCGACCGTACAGATACTAGTCCGTAGCAGCTGTCGGATATATCCACTAGTATAGCCTACAACATGGAACACTGAGGCTGATATAAATGTGTATGTCCCATATTCCTACTAATGGTCTTCTTCTCCCATGTCCTGCTCAAACCACATCCATGACTCTGGCATTTCACATTACTATGCAAGTCTCTATCTAGACTTACTATAATCAATATATGAACCGTCACACGAGCCGCTCGTATTGGTAGCTAGCCAAACACGTAGGCTCGTGCCACACAATGTAAACTCAAAGTGCTGTGTCATGAGAGGTGTCCAATCTTAGAAGTCGTAAAAAAAACTTCATTGCTAATCGGGAGAGTCTTCTAACCTCTAAGTCACACATGCACTATCATATCAATGACACCATCGATACCACCCAAGTCACACTTGGACGCACACTAATAACACACCATATATATATTTCTTTTCTTTATATATATATATATATATATATATATATATAAAGAAATATATATATATATATATATATATATATATATATATATATATATATATATATATATATATATATATATATATATATATATATTATATATATAATAATATATATATATAAAAATATATATATATATAATATTATATTTATAATATTATACATATATTATATATATTTAATTAAGGTTATCTAACTATATATTATATATATATATTATATTTTTTTTATATATAATATTATATATATATTTATATGATATATAATATATTTTATATATATATATATATATATATATATATATTTTATATATATATATATATATATATATATATATATATATATATATATATATATTTATATTTATATATATATATATATTTATATATATATATATATATATATTTTTATATATATATATATATATATATATATATATATATATATATATATATATATTATATATATATATATATATATATATAAGGAAAAAATATATATATATATATATATAAGGTTATCGAACTATATATTAGTCACAATAACATAACTAGTCATAATATTCCTTCTTAGGACTAACCAAATTCCACAAAATATAGACATAAATAATCAGAGTAATAATTGTAAAATAAATCTTTAGTGTTCTAGAAATATAAATCATATTATTGTTACTGCATAAAGATTCATTTTAAACCCTCTCATGATCAATCTATTATCAACATTGATAAATCAACGTTATTGGAACCTTGTTAACCATAAATAAAATAACTTTAATATTCTGAAATAAATGGTAAACAATTATTTAAATAATCAACTATTCATGATCATAAGTCGAGGATCAATAATATTGAACCTTGGATGCACAAAAAACATTTTAGGTCTCACAAGATGGTAATTCTGATGATTCGTTTTACGGTAAAATTTATTCTTCAAAGATGTAATGATTCATGTATTAAAATAGCAAAAAAAATGAAAAAGTAATTAAAGTGGATTGTAGATAATTGAATTATGATCGTTTTCATATATGATTTCAATGGTAAAAATTAAGTTATTTAGATCAAAACTTTTGTGCACTAAACAATGTCAATTCTGGACACACTTTGGTAAAATGTATGCCCCAAAAAATCTAGAGAGGATTTCAAATTTAAAATTTATAGGAAGGTAGTAGACACATATAGGAATCCAGAATATTTGCTTTCATGAAGTTTTGATCTCTACAAGTTGAGGAAATGTATTTACAAAACGGACATAACTGATGTATTTTCGGATAGCAAGTTAGGGTTGACTTTGGGCGGCTGTCGCGGCTTGTAGGGGTGGTTACAGGTGGTGGCCGTCCTTGGAAAGATGGAGGGGGATCTTGGGCACGTCGGGGCTAAGGTGGCAAGGCCTGGAGTAGTCAGCAAAGCTCCCAAATAGCAGCAAGAAGAGGGACTGCAGCGGCAGCAGGTGGACAGTAATTAGGTCGGGTTCTAGGGTTTATGGAGGGGGTAGTCGGCCATATAAGTGGGTATATATATATATATGTAGGTAGGGGGGTTGGGTAGACGCTGTTAATGTGGGTTTTGTATGGGTTTGGGTAGGTTTTAGAGTCCAAATACAAGAGGGATTGGCACATGAATCTACAAGTTTTCAAATATATGAACCGAGATTTGTAGAGTTTCCTTGTTAGAGTTTAATCGGAATAAATACTCCATAAATATGAAATAATTATCTAGGATGGCCCCTCTACATGTTGGACAAGTTTAGGTTCGATAAAGATTACCCGAATTAGAAATAGGCTCTAAAAGTAACATAAGGGGACTTATGTGTTATTTGAATTGAAACAGCAAATAGGGCCTCGATTGAGTGGAACACCCTAGGCATGTGTGTAGTAAGCTCAAAAATAGTCAAAATTATATATTGGGTCATTTAGGTTAGATCGATGTCGAGTCTCAATTTCAAGTTGGAAGTTACGACAAATCTCACGGTAGATAACTTCTTGGCCTAAATTGACCCGAAGTTGTGAGAAGCAAATAGAATACAAGAAGACATTTGAGTGGGACATGATATACCAAATCGAAGATAAACTTGTCTAGGTCAAAACTCATGAAGAATGTTTCTAGAGTTTGGCATTTCTTGTGCTCCAAAAATCAAAGCTATGGAAGAGTATATTTTATGATCAGGACTAAAAGTGAAAAAAATAATATAATAACTAATATATAACTCAAATAAAATATATAAAAATATATATATAATACGTCAAAAATTCAAAGGTCTTACAACCCCTTCACCTTAGAAAATTTTGTCCTAGAAATTAAGCACACATTAATATAAAGTAATCAATAATAACTAATTAAAGAAAACATACATATTCCTAAAAAGAGAGGAGGAAAATGCTCCCTAATTGCATCCTCGTACTCCCAAGTCGACTCGGCTGGTGCATGATGCCTCCACGTGATACGGACTAAAGGAATCATCTGGCCTTACAAGACTTTCTCTCGATGGTCCAAAATCTCTACGGGCTGCTCTTCGTAGGACAGGCTTGGCCACATAGTAATCTCGGAATGGTCCAGAACGTGGCAAGGATCTGACATGTACCTCCTCAGCTGAGATACATGGAACACGTCATGAACTCCTTCTAAGGCCTGTGGCAACGAAGCATATATGCGACTTCTCAAACTCTCACTGGCACGTCAAATGGTCTGATATACCTCGGACTAAGCTTCCCTCTCACTCCAAATCTAATGGTCCCTCTGGTAGGAGAAATTTTTATAAATATGTGGTCCCCTGGCTGGAACTCTAATGGTCGACGATTAATATCTGCCTAATGCTTCTGTCAATCTTGTGCTACTCGCAAATGTCCTTAAATTTGTTTCACCTTCTCTACAGTATGAACCACTAACCCCGGTTGCAGTATCTATCGCTCACTAACAACACTCCAACACACTGGAGAATGACACTTTCTTTCATATAAAGCTTTGAATGGCACCATCTGGATATTCGCCTGATAACTGTTACTATAAGAAAACTCTACCAGATGCAGATGATCCTTCCATGAACCTCCAAAGTTGAGCATTCACGCTCACAACATATCCTTCCAGGTCTGTATGGTATGCTCTGACTGTCCATCCTTCTACGGATGATATGATTTACTGAACTTCAACCTCGTACCAAGACTCTCATGCATGCTCCTCCAAAAATATGAAGTGAGCCTCGAGTCTTTGTCGGACACAATTCTAATAGGCACTCCGTGTAGCCATACGATTTGCATCATGTACATCTCGGCTAAAACCTCCATAGATTGGCCCACTTTGAAAGGCAAGAAATGGACTGCCTTTGTGACTCGATCTACTATAACCTAAACTGCATCTCTGCCACTCGGGCTCCTCGAAAATCCTGTTACAAAATCTATCGTAATATACTCCTACTTCCACTTCAGAATGGGCAATGGCTGGAGCAATCTTGCTGATCTCTGATGTTCAGCCTTGCTGACACACCAAATACTTTGCTACAAATCAAGCTATCTCCCGCTTTATTCCATGGCACAAATAATGTTGCTTTAAATCTTTGTACATTTTTGTCCCTCTTGGATGAATGGAATATGGCGAACTGTGTGCCTCAGTCATCAACTCCTGTTGAATCTCTCTATTCGGAACGTAGAGGCGATCCCCCACACCTCAAGGTCCCGTTCTCATGAATAGGCAATCCGGTCTACATACCGGCCTTGGTCCTCTATCGAAGTCGCTGAAATCTCACATCCGTCGATAATACGGCCTTGATCCTCTCAACCAATGATGACTGCACCTAAAGATTCGTCAATTGGCCATATACTACTGGCATTATAACTTCTATCCCCAACTTTTGTAGATCCTCCAATAATTGTGGTTGGGTAGTCAAGAAAAATGCCATCGATCTCCTACTCAAAGCATCGGCTACTACATTCGCCTTCCCCGGATGGTACTGTAAGTCAATCTCGAAATTCTTCATCAATTCCAACCATCTTCTCTGCCTCACATTCAAGTCCTTCTGAGTGAAGACATACTTTAAACTCTTATGATTTGTAAAGATCTCCATTCGCTCTCCATATACATAGTGCCACCATAGCTTCAATGCAAAGATCACTGCGACAAGATCCAAGACGTGAGTAGGATAATTCTTTCTGTGAGTCCTCAATTGACTAGAAGCATTAGCTACCACCTTCACATGATGCATCAATACACATTCCAATCCTTTCCCGGAAGCATCACTATAGATCATGAATCTCCCGAGACCGGATGGAATCGTCAAGATCGGTACAGCAGTCAGGCGCTTCTTCAACTCATCAAATGTTATCTGGCACTCCTCCGTCGATATGAACTCTAGCTACTTGCGGGTCAACCAGTTCATAGTGTCTCAATCTGGTAGATACTAGGGGCAGTCCCCAGTATTAGAGAGGGAGCTGCACCTCACGGAAGCCAAGAGTACGAATGATTTTCCGTTTGACCCTATAACTGTAACCGAGAATGATAAGGAACATTTGGCTTTCTTAATCCCAATACCTGCCCAACTGTGAAACTCATTCAGCACTTGGTTGATGGCCAATGCATTACGCACAGAGCTATCTGTAAAAATGAGCACATCATCAGCATATCTGTTTTGAGAAACATAGAGTTTATGAAAGATTCTTGAATGGGTGATCAGGTTGTTGTTTACATCCCTGTTCAAAAGCAGGCTGAATATTTCCATGACTAGGGTGAAAAGATAGGCTCTAAGAGACACCTGTCTCAAACCGCAGCCCCCCTGAAGAAGCTAGATGGAGATCCTTTAATCATAACTGCAAAGGACACTATGGAGATACATTCTCTAATACATCTTACCTAAGAAGGGAACTTCAAGGATTCAAGGCGAGTAAAGTGAGGAAAGCCCAATGACAGTTGATTAGTTGATCCGGGAACATGACCCACCATAGCTTCAAAGGTTTTCCCTTACTTTGTCCATGTCAACAAACAATTCGAAATACCTCGACTTTTTCAGAACAGGTCCGAGTCAAATAGCAATGATTCGAAGCACTTCTTTTTACATTACACTATTTCGAAAACCCAAGGACTCGATCGTATGGATATGTAAAATATAGGATTTCCAATCCTAGCAGGAAAAGGAGGGAAATGGATACTCAATTTCAAGTGAGTAAATAGAATTCAATACTCGATCTCATAGATACATATAGGGCATTTATTACTTGGACCATATTCACGATTTATTCACATACTAGAACAAATCAAAGTTTTTAAGGTACGAATTCGGCACTTGTAGCTTCTATAGGATATTTTATAATTTGGATATGTTATTTTGGAATCAATCTATTAGGAATAGGTCTACATAGTTATGGTTCATTCATATTATAATCTAATTAAATAAACTCCACGAGGAACACATAAGAACATCGTCCCATATATAACGAAAGTTCGTACGGGTTTTTGAGAACCCTTTATTCAAAGGGTTCTCAAAAACTCGAGATACATCTCATTACAATCCTAACTAACTTTTTTGTATTATACGGCGAACTCAAAATGAAAGAATTATATATAAGACTTTGCTTTCTATCTCATGGACACTCTACCATAAATTTGGAGATTGGTGAGTCTATGGGCAGTGATCAGCATGTGGGAGGCGCCCGGCCCTTGTTGCCGTGGTTTACCCCTTGCCCACATGTTGGCGGTAAAACAAATACCGCCATGCCGAAGCGACCGACGTCCTACACTGTCCAGAGCTGTTTGTGCTATGTGTTACGTGTATACCGGTTTGGGTGATCCATGAATGCATTGAAGTTTCATGCTTAACACATGCTTCAACGTCTTCATGTTAACTCAAATCAACTCCCTACACGTGCGCGTAGCACACCTCTAGATAGGCAGGCTCAGAGGTAGCCAGGCCCCTGTTAGCCCCAAAGCTATGTTTTTATGGGTCCGGTCGGTTTTGTATTTCTCGTAAAGTTCTCTATGAACCTCTGGTTATATTCGGCAAGCCCAAGAAAACTTCTCACCTCAGAGGCGTTGGTCAGAATAGGCCACATATCTACTGTAGATATCTTGGCTGGATCACCTGAAATGACTTCTCCGGAGATAATGTACTCGAGGAAAGAAATATGGTCTACGAAGAACTCATATTTTCTCAATTTAGCATAGTGCCTCTCGCTTCTCCGTGTCTCCAAAACAATTTTCAAATGCTGCTTGTGCTCCTCCCGGCTCTTCAAGTACACCAAAATATTGTTGATAAAAATAACCATAAACTGATCCAGATATTCGTGGAATACTCTATTCATCAAATTCATGAGCATTGCTGGCTCATTTGAATTCGAAGGACATCACTAAGAACTCATAATGACCATAATGAGTCCTGAAGGTCGTCTTCGGAATGTCTTCTCTGTGCACCTTTACTTGGTGATATCTCGACCTCAAATCAATCTTCGAAAAGACCTTCGCTCCCGTCAACTGGTCGAACAAATCATCAATCCGGGGCAGAGGATATTTGCTCTTGATAGTCAGTACGTTCAGTACCCAGTAGTCGATGCATAAACGTAGTGACCCATCCTTCTTGGGCACAAATAGCACTAGATCCCCCTATGGTGATGCACTTGGTCGAATGAAGCCCTTGGTCTGCAACTCTTCTAGCTAAACCTTCATATCGTCCAACTCCTTCTTCACCAACCAATACACATTAAAAGAAACTGGTGCTATCCTGGCACTAACTCGATACTAAACTACACTGGTCTATCAGGTGGTAGACATGGCAAGTCCTTCGAGAATACATCCATAAACTCCTCAATAATAGGCGACGGTGGTGCTACCTCCATGAACATGAAAGCTTTAACTGCTTGCCCTACTCCCTTCTCGATGGTCCTTTGTATGAACTCAGACTCGGGATAGCCTGGCTGTTTGAAGATAATACTCCCTCTATGGCAATCTAACACAGCATGATACTGGCTCAATCAGTCCATTCCTAATACTACATCAAAATTCGGTATTACAAATACCAAAAATTGCACTCTCAACTCTTTTCCACATACTACAACCAAACAAGTTCTACATATACTAGTGGTCATCACAATACCTTCCCCCGTAAGAATCCTCTAAGTCTTAGGCAAGGGAGGGGTAGCTACTTAATGCAGTACTATAAAACTACTAGTGGTCGGCACAATACCTCCCCCTGTAAGAATCCTCTAAGTCTTAGGCAAGGGAGAGGTAGCTACTCTATGCATTGCTATAAAACTACTAGATATAAAAGATAAAGTGGCCCCTGAATCAAATAGTATAGTAGTGGGTATTGATGCTAATAAGATAGTACCTGTTATTGCCACGCCCTCAGGTTCCTCCGCAATTGGTGCCATAACATAAGCCTAGCTAACTCTCTACCCTCCAGCCTGCTGTCTAGCCCGCCCATACTGGACCTCCTGTGGTGGTAAAGGTGGTCCTCACTGTGGTCCTCCTGGTGCTGCAGTCGCCTGAGCAGGCGGTCTCAGTCATGGTGGTGCTGGTAGTGCTAGTCTCGGAGCTGGATATTGTGGCCAGTCGTACTACTATGAACACTCCATGGCACGGTACTGGTCAGATCTACACTGTAAGCGTTGTCCTAATCTTTTCTGACAGTCTCTCAAAAGATGACCCTTCTTGCCACAATGATGACAAGTCGGGAGCTCCTTTGCTGGATAAGATATAGCTCTTTGCTGATGAAATCCTCCTAGCCGTTTGATAGGTCGTCCTGACTGTCCCTTGGCCAGAACAATCGTAGTAGTAAGGCGCTTCAAAAGTACGGGTCCTTGTTGATAGCCTCCTAAAGACAGGCTTCTGCTAACACCTCAGCGTACGAAACTTTAGACCGTGCAGTAGTATATCGATGAAGCTCCTTCGTTAACCCATGGTGAAATTTCCTTGCCTTCTCTAAGTCATTCGGTATCAGGGTGGTATCAAGATGACTAAGGCGACTGAACTTTGCTTCATATTCGTCTATGGTCACATTCTCCTGCTTGAGGTGAAGGAACTGATCGTAAAAAGTGCCTCAAATTATAGCGGAGAAGTACTTCGTATTGAAATACTCCAAGAACTGCTCCTAAGTCCGATCTCTACCGATGTCTCGCTCGATCGACTCCCACCAGTGATGTTCATTTCCTTCGAGCTGGGTCAGAACAGCTGTCATCCATAAAATCCTCCAGTAGCTGTGAAGCGTCGAAAAGCTTCTGGGTGCTGATCATCCTTGTGGTGACCTCCTTTGGTGTCTCATTGCCCTCAAATGGCTTCAGGTTCATCTGCTGATAGCCACGAATAGTGCCCTACCTTTGGAGCGGGTACTGGTGCTGGTGCAGGTATTGTTAAAGGGGCTGGTGCTGCCAACCTCTCTACTACCATCATAAAGCTCTGTCTTATGGCTTCAGTCTGTTGTATCTATTGCTACATCTATTGTTTCATCATAGTCTGAAAGAAATGGAACATCTGGGCCTAGCCATTGGGCTGGGGCATCTACGACATCTATCCAAATGACAGTTGCGGGTACGCTCTATGTGGAATAAAATTCAAAAATTAAGGTGGTGGGAGCTACTAATCTTCCTACGATGTCTGTATCTGCGAGGTCTGGCCCTCGTGATGAATCAGTACTGGGAGTATAAACCCTGTTGGAGTCGTATGGTTGGTTGGAACCTCTCTGGGTGTCAGGTTCCCTGGTGTCACTAGAGTCCTACCATCGATAGGAGTGGTTTCGTTGGTCGGGTCGGCTCTGAAAGCCATACGTCCACTACGTAACTGCATTTTGCTGCAAAAAAAAGAAATCATATGAGAGGAGTATGGAATCAAGCTGGAAGCATAAAGAAGATAGTGCAAACTTGGAATTCAAAGGCGATAAATTAGCAAGTGGATGAGATTTTCTAAGACTCTTTAATCCTAATTTTCAGGCTCGTCTTAAAAATTTAGGTAACCAAAATGACAAACTGACCTGCATGGGCCACAACAAAAATATGTCATGCCCTAGTTCCAAAATATATAGAAACCCAAGACATGAACATGACAGCTGTACGACTAGAATAAGTATTCCCAATTTAATAAACTTATCATAATCATACTACGTTGATCCTACAACTACAATACAACAGTCACAGGTAAACTAACATCTCCACATCAATAATACTGGAATCTAATCTGCAGTATAACAACATTAACATAGAAGAATATAAGAAATGTCTAACTGAAATATAATATGAGTCTAAAATAATCAAATACAAGATCTTTCTGAGATAATCAAGTTTGTGGAAATATGTCCACTGAATCAAAGTACAATGCTGGAATAATAAAATACTAAAATAAAGAAATAGTCAGGACATAGTTAGCTAGATAAAATATCCATAACTCTAATCAACTACTAACCCCTTGTCACCCTCATTTCCCGTATTTCCCGTATTTCGTATTTATACTCGTATCGAGATTTTGGTATGTATTTTTATTTTTTCTCAACTTGTGGTATTTCGGTATTTCTCGTATTTTGGGTTTTGGCATGGCCCGGTTTTAATTGGTTTGGGTTGGTTTGGTTTGGTTTGGTTTAATGTGTGTTGGAACACCTTAGCCTATGCTCCACCCTCAACACACCATATCCCACCCTCATTAAAACTCCACCAACTTTCTCTCTCTCCTTATAAACCTCCGTTAATTTTCTTCTTCTTCTCCTTCCTCTACACAACACAAACCCATAGGCAAGTGCACCTTGCCACCACATGAGAACCCTATTTTATTTGTCTATTTGCTAGATTAGGACATGGTGATCAACATTAGAACTTGGCATTTTGTGATTTGGAGTCTCCCTTGTTCTAGATCTAAGTTTTTTTTATTTTTGGATTTACATGGTTTTGATCCATTTAAGTTGGATTTTTATGGGTTTTGGTGTTTCCATGTGGAAGAGAATTCAATTTCACCCAAGTTGGAACCTTGGAAATCCGAATTTGGAGTCCGGATGGCCAAATTATGATGTTTTGAAGCTTGGGTTCAACCATGGAGTTCTTGCTGGTTTGGAGAAGACAGTGAGCAGTGTGCAGAGCTTTTTAGCTTACGCCACTGAGCTGCGCACGCTCTTTAGCGCCGCGTACGCAGACTTGGGTACGCTTCCTGTTGGAAGCGTGTATCTTGCATACGCAGACTTGGGTACGCTTCCTGTTGGAAGCGTGTCTCTTGCGTACGCAGACTTGGGTACGCTTCCTGTTGGAAGCGTGTCTCTTGGTACGCAGACTTGAGCGTGCCCTGGTACGCAGACTTGAGCGTGCCCTGGTACGCAGACTTGAGCGTGCCCTGGTACGCAGACCTGAGCGTACGCATGTCCTGAGCGTACGCTTCCCCCTGCGTGCATGCTTTTGTGCGTACGCTGTTCCCTTGTGTGCGTGCTTTTGCGTGTATGCTCCCCCTGCGTGCGTGCTCTTACACGTATGCCCAACCCCCTGGCCCCTTGCTTAAACCCATTGGCTCTTGGAGTATTAGTTTTATTTCTCGACTTGGTTTCTCTTTTATGGATTAGGTTTTCCTGAGATCTTGTTCAACACAGCACGACTATCTTGACCCGACATGGCCTAACACAATTTTTAAGTAATTATTTATGACTAGTACGGTTTTCGGGATTTTCTGTGAATTATGATCCTGGTATTCTCTGATCTCCTTGCTAGTGACCCAGTGGGGGTGCACACCTAACTTGTAACTTGTAATTAATCCTTGTGACTTAATAACTTGATAGTGGCCCGTGGTGGTGCACTCCTGACTTGTAGCATGACTTGATAACTTAATGCTGTTGCGACGGCTAACTTAGCTTGACCTGCCTTGACACCGTGGGTGGTTCTTTCTTGCTTGCTTGATAAATCCACTTGTCCTGTCTTACATCATGTCTAGGATAGGACTCTTGAGTACCACGGTCAGGGGTACCTACCAAAATGGATTAAGGTTAATAACTAGAATAACACAGTAGTCATGAACAGATGACACAGCTACAGGCAATCCCGTTACCTGGACGCTCTTGGGATCTGTAGCCTGCCGTCGAGTAGGGCACATTTCCAGCACACCGTCGCGTGTTGCACCCTCTAAGTCACCTAAGGGTAGACTTGTCTCCCGGGCGATGTACCCACCAGAATTCAACCCCCTAATTTTCGACCAGGGTAACCTGGATGGTCTGCAGGGCTTGTGGCTGTGGAATCATCTCACTGCATCTTGTTAGTAATTAGGTCTGTGATAACCCTAGTTAGTTAAAGTAGTAAGCCGCAGTATCTGCTTGGCCGTGATTGATTGAATGAGGTATAACCAGTCTAGTCATGTCTTGATCCAGTACAAGATTGCTTCCTGTCTTAATTTCTTACATTATTATCCTGCCGATAAATGGTGGGAAACCAAGTTCTGTTCAGATGAAGGGTTACAACCCCGGTCCTTGTTTGGTTTACGGGTTGTAACCTGGCTATCGGAATAGTTCCATGGTTATCTCGTCGTATATCATCCTGACATGTTTTTATAAATTCTAGTGTTAATATTAGATTTTCTTGTGCTAATTGCTGGCTTTTGTTCTTATTTCGTGGCCTCCTTGTGGCACTTGCTCTTTCTGGGGTTGACCCAGCTGGTTTTGTGTGGCCAGATTTCGGAGCAGCTCTCGAGGATCTACCAAGCTTCCAGCCCAATGGTGACAACTAGACGGAACCCAGGCCAAGAGTGGGTTTTCCTTTTGTCTTGCCCACTTTATTGTAAAACTATTCTTTTAAGGCGTTTAGCCGACGAGCACCTGTTAGCTCGATGCACATTTACTTACTGTCTGCCTACGGGCTGTAAACATAATTAACAAATCCTAGGGTTGATCATGTATGACTAAACTCTTGCTAGTCCTAACATTTTGTAACGACTAGCTTCATGATCAACTGAATATATAAGATTTGGGATGCCTTTTTATTGTGTATTTAATGATCATACATCTTGCGACCCTACTTACTTGCTTGTGATTGAGACATTAGGCTTGTTCCTGACCATAAGAGACTGTTGGCTTGTAGTAAACCCTCATATATCTAGACAGCCGTGACCGTATATCGAGGGGGTTTCCATTTCAATATACGTAGCTGGCTATGTCTGCCCCCGCTCTCCAGTATTCTGGTTCTGGGGCGTGACATGGTTTAGGTGGTGGCCCATGCAGGTCTTGTAAATCAAGATATGTGGGGGTTTACCAGATAGATGTCTCAATCAGTACTCGTCCTTGATCTCTGTTCGTATCCTCTGAAACCTTGGATTCTTTCCCTGATCCTGTGCTTATATCATTGATCTGTCCTGGTCCTTTCCTTATTGTTCCCTGTGTCGTCTTCTTCAGCGGCACTGTACCTGGTCCTACCGATCAACGAGGTGGAGCATTTCCCGCGGATCAGCAGCAACCCAGAGATCAAGCCCAGTATTCCGGGGTAGCCTTCAGAGTTGTGCCTACTGGGGGAGAGTCACCAGTTCGGCCCGTCCAGCCCGCAGAGCCAGATGATGGTACCTTAGTAGGCCTCATCAGAACCTTGATAGCTTCCCAGGATCGTCGAAGCGACACCCTGCACCAGACAGTTCAAGATGCTTTGACTAGAGGCGGTCATCCAGGGAACCAGGCGGCGAACAACTTCAAGAGATTGAACCCTCCTTTCTTCGACGGCAGCGAGGATGCGATTGCCGCGGATGCATGGCTTCAGGATATCGAGGTGATTCTGGAAGCAGCTAGGACACCTAAGAATGAGAAGGTGGCGGTGGTACGCCTGCAGTTGTTGGACTTGGCTCGCAGTTGGTGGGCGGCACAAGCCATGGGATTAGTGGCACCCATTGCTTGGGCAGTGTTTAGAGAGAGATTCCAGACGAAGTACTTTGATGCTGTGGTTCGGTACGACCTGCAGACCAGATTTACCAACTTGAAGCAAGGAGGCAGAACAGTCGACAGTTATGCATCGGAGTTTTCTAGACTCAGTAGGTTTGCCCCCACCTTGGTGGCGACCGAGTTTGATAGGGCCCAGCGGTTCTAGCAGGGGCTGCATTTAGAGATCTTGTTGGCAGTAGAACAGTTCGAGCACCAGACGTTCGATGCAGTCTTGAGAGCAGCTAGGAGGCATGAGTATACCTCCCAGAGGATCGTGGATAGGACCGGAGGTAGGAAGCGGTCCCACAGTCAGATGCACCAATCATCAGCTCCAGTCCTGGCAGCTAGAGGATTGACCATTGGAACTCTGAGGTGGGCAGTCTCAGTAATATCGGTTCAGCATTCGACTTCGACGTACCCGCAGCAGCAGAAGCCGAAGCAGACTTCCGCGATGGGATGTTCTTATTGCGGGAAGCCAGGGCATGTGGTGGCAGACTGTCGCAGGGCGCAGGAATTGTGCCTGGCTTGTGGAGCAGCAGATCATAGGGTAGGGGCTTGCCCGAATAGGGGTGGTTCATCAGCATCCAACCCTTCTAGCTCTTCGGTGAAAGGACCGGCCCCAGCACCAGTTCAGCAGCAGCAGTATCAGTCTTCGAGGCCCTTGCCGCCTCAGTTTCAGGTATTCCAGCAGCAACACCCCCAGCAGTATGCACAAGCCCAGGCTCAGATCCAGAATAGGCAGAGAGGTTTCCAGCAGAGGGGACCAACAGCCAGAGGACAAGGTCAGGCCATGATGATGGCTATGGAAGAAGAAGTTGCACCAGATAAGGTTGTGGCAGGTACTATTCTCGTCAACTCCTCTCCAGCATCTGTATTATTTGATTCTGGTGCATCGCATTCATTCATGTCTGCACGATTCACGACACGGATATGATTGGAGCCCGAGTCATTATCAGTGAGGCTCAATATACTTACTGGTAATGGTCTTGTGGAGGTGGATCGAGTGTTTTCCTCGTGTCGGGTCGTAGTTAGCGGTAGGTAGTTCCCCGCTAGATTCATAGAGTCTCCTATGGCAGACTATGATGTAGTCCTAGGCATGGATTGGTTGAGGAACCAGTATGCTAGGATATACTGCCATATTGGCAGAGTTGTCTTTAGTATCCCCGGCGAGCCAGAGTTTTCGTTTTCCAGAGGCGCAGTAGAGCCATCTTCCCCAGCATTGCAGATGGCAGTAGCAGTAGTGCAGTTACCCCGGATAGTTGAAGAGTTTCCAGATGTCTTTCCAGAGGAGCTTTCAGGGATGCCGCTAGAGCGGGAGATTGAGTTCACTATAGACTTGATTCCCGGGACAGCACCAGTATCAGAGCGAGTCTACAGGATGGCGCCTTCAGAGTTAGAAATTTTATACAAGATGATTGAAGAACTGAGGACCAAGGGATTCATCCGTGCAAGTGGATCACCTTGGGGAGCCCCGATGCTTCTTGTGAAAAAGAAGGATGGTACGTCCAGGCTATGTGTTGATTATCGTACCTTGAATTCGGTGACAATCAAGAACAGATACCCTCTTCCGAGGATAGATGACTTGTTTGATCAACTCAGAGGGACTTCAGTGTTCTCGAAGATCGACTTGCGGTCGGGATACCACCAGATCAGAGTCAGAGAGCAGGACATCCCGAAGACAGCATTCAGATCAAGGTATGGATATTGTGAGTTCCTTGTTATGCCCTTTGGAGCGACCAATGCGTCGGCCGTATTCATGGACCTCATGAATCATATTTTCATACCTTACTTGGATCAATTTGTGATCGTGTTCCTAGATGACATCCTGGTCTACAGCAAGAATGAAGTAGAGCATGAGCAGCATCTCAGAGTCATCCTCCAGACGCTTAGGGAGCATCAGTTGTACGCCAAGTTCAGTAAATGCAAGTTCTGGCTCGATCGCATTTCGTACTTGGGTCACATCATTACCCGAGGAGGAGTGGAAGTGGATCCCCAGAAGATTGTGGCTATCGAGTCATGGCCGATACCCAGCTCAGTGGCAAAGGTTCGCAGCTTCCTTGGATTGGCCGGCTACTACCGGCGGTTCGTTTCAGATTTTGCAAGGATTTCAGCGCCGATGACCCAGTTGACCCGCAAGGATGTGCCGTTTGTTTGGACAGCAGAGTGTCAGGAATCATTTGAGAAGTTGAAGCAAGGTTTGATAACGGCTCCCATTCTCACCCTTCCAGATGGGACCGGAGGATTCACGGTTTATTACGACGCTTCAGGCAGAGGATTGGGGTGTGTCTTGATACAGCATGGGAAGGTAATATCTTATGCGTCACATCAACTACGTGATCATGAGAAGAATTATCCGACCCACGACTTGGAATTGGCGGCGGTAGTGTTTGCTTTAAAGTTGTGGAGACACTACTTGTACGGAGATAGAGTGGAGATCTTTACTGATCATAAGAGCCTAAAGTATGTTTTCACCCAGAAGGACCTTAATATGCGGCAGAGAAGATAGCTCGAGCTACTGGTGGACTATGATGTGGATTTGCAGTATCATTCCGGGAAGGCCAACGTTGTAGCAGATGCATTGAGCAGGAGAGCCGGAGTTTATTTCCTGACGGCGCAACCAGAATTATTGGCAGATCTTCAGAAGATAGGAATTGAAGTGGTTCTTCCAACCAGCGTGGCATTGATGGCCAGTCTACAGGTTCAGTCCAGCATAGTTGAGAGAATCCGGATGGCGCAGTCAACAGATTCCAAGATCCAACGACTCAGAGCAGAATGTGAAGCAGGAAGAAGGCCAGAGTTATGTATCCATGAAGACGGTATACTTCGGCACGGCACTCGTCTTTGTATACCCAGTGGAGATATCAGACAGGAAGTCATTACAGAAGCCCACAGCTCACAATATTCTATTCATCCGGGTGGTACGAAGATGTACCGTGATATTCGTCAGCATTTCTGGTGGAATGGCATGAAGAGGGAGATAGCCCGGTTTGTCTCTCGGTGTTTGGTTTGCCAACAGGTTAAAGCTGAACATCAGTGGCCCGCTGGACTTCTTCAACCCTTACCGATCCCAGAATGGAAATGGGAACATATAACCATGGATTTCGTGACCGGATTGCCCAGATCTCCGGCCGGCAGAGATGCTATTTGGGTAATTGTGGACAGGCTTACCAAGGTGGCACACTTTCTCCTATTCAGAGTTGGACAGTCGACGGCGCAGCTAGCAGAGATATATCTCAGTCAGATCGTCAGGCTTCACGGTGTGCCAGTCAGCATCACCTCGGACAGGGATTCAAGATTCACATCACACTTTTGGCGCAGCTTGCAGAAGAGTTTGGGGACTCGCCTTCAGTTCAGCTCATCTTATCACCCACAGACGGATGGTCAGAAAGAGCGCACAATCCAGACTCTTGAAGATATGTTGAGATCTTGTACCCTTGACTTCGGTGGTTCGTGGAAGAATCATCTACACCTGGTGGAATTCTCGTACAACAACAGTTATCAGGCCAGTATCCAGATGGCACCCTTCGAGGCTCTTTATGGCAGGAAGTACAGATCCCCGCTAGGATGGGACGATGTCGGGGAGAGGCAGATGCTCGGACCCGAATTGATTTCCCAGACGGTTGAAGTGGTCAGGAAGGTCAGAGATCACCTCCGAGTTGCCCAGGACCGCCAGCGCCATTGGACCGATGCTCATCGGCGTCCCTTAGAATTTGCTGTCAGCGACCATGTATTCCTTAGGATCTCGCCTAACCACGGCGTCATTCGCTTTGGCATGCAGGAAAAGCTTAGTCCTAGGTATATAGGGCCCTTCGATATTCTAGAGCGAGTAGGAGATGTATCCTATCGTCTCGCTCTTCCGCCGTCGCTAAGTGAGGTACATGATGTATTCCATGTGTCCCAATTACGACAGTATATTCCGGACCCGAGCCACATCCTAGACCATTCGAAATTGGTTGTTGGTACCAACCTTTCGTATGAGGAGAGGCCCGTGTCTATTTTGGACCGGAGGGAAAAGATACTCAAGAACAAGACTATTAAATTAGTCCGTGTTGCTTGGGGTCATCACTCTCTAGGTGAGTCAACGTGAAAGCGTGAGGACGACATCCGATCACGATATCCCTACCTGTTTGACTCGTGAGGTATAATGTCTTTCTTATGCCTTACGTTTTTCCTTCCTTGCTTGCATTGTATGATTGTATGATTGAACTGCTTAGTGTAGCTTGTCTGTGCTTAGTGTAACTTGTCGTGACAATCTCTAGCTCCTTGATTAAATTTCGAGGACGAAATTCTTTTAAGGTGGGTAGAGTTGTCACCCTCATTTCCCGTATTTCTCGTATTTCGTATTTATACTCGTATCTGGATTTTGGCATGTATTTTTATTTTTTCTCAACTTATAGTATTTCGTTATTTCTCGTATTTTGGGTTTTGGCATGGCCCGGTTTTAATTGTTTTGGGTTGGTTTGGTTTGGTTTAATGTGTGTTGGAACACCTTAGCCTATCCTCCACCCTCAACACACCATATCCTACCCTCATTAAAACTCCACCAACTTTCTCTCTCTCCTCATAAACCTCCATTAATTTTCTTCTTCTTCTCCTTCCTCTACACAACACCAACCCATAGGCAAGTGCACCTTGCCACCACATGAGAACCCTATTTTATTTGTCCATTTGCTAGATTAGGACATGGTGATCAACATTAGAACTTGGCATTTTATGATTTGGAGTCTCCCTTTTTCTAGATCTAAGTTTTCTTTATTTTTGGATTTACATGGTTTTGATCCATTTAAGTTGGATTTTTATGGGTTTTGATGTTTCCATGTGGAAGAGAATTCAATTTTACCCAAGTTGGAACCTTGGAAATCCGGATTTGGAGTCCGGATGGCCAAGTTATGATGTTTTGAAGCTTGGGTTCAACCATGGAGTTCTTGCTGGTTTGGAGAAGACAATGAGCAGTGTGCAGAGCTTTTTAGCTTACGCCACTGAGCTGCGCGTGCTCTTTAGCGCCGCGTACGCAGACTTGGGTACGCTTCCTGTTGGAAGCGTGTCTCTTGCGTACGCAGACTTGGCTACGCTTCCTGTTGGAAGCGTGTCTCTTGCGTACGCAGACTTGGGTACGCTTCCTGTTGGAAGCGTGTCTCTTGGTACGCAGACTTGAGCGTGCCCTGGTACGCAGACTTGAGCGTGTCCTGGCACGCAGACTTGAGCGTGCCCTGGTACGCAGACTTGAGCGTACGCATGTCCTGAGCGTACGCTTCCCCCTGCGTGCGTGCTTTTGTGTATACGCTGTTCCCCTGCGTGCGTGCTTTTGCGTGTATGCTCCCCCTGCGTGCGTGCTCTTGCACGTGTACCCAACCCCCTGGCCCCTTGCTTATACCCATTGGCTCTTGGAGTATTGGTTTTATTTTTTGACTTGGTTTCTCTTTTGTGGATTGGGTATTCCTGAGATCTTGTTCAACACAGCACGACTATCTTGACCCGACACGGCCTAACACAATTTTTAAGTAATTGTTTATGACTAGTACGGTTTTCGGGATTTTCTGTGAATTATTATCCTGGTATTCTCTGATCTCCTTGCTAGTGACCCAGTGGGGGTGCACACCTAACTTGTAACTTGTAATTAATCCTTGTGACTTGATAACTTGATAGTGGCCCGTGGCGGCGCACTCCTGACTTGTAGCATGACTTGATAACTTAATGCTGTTGCGACGGCTAACTTAGCTTGACCTGCCTTGACACCGTGGGTGGTTCTTTCTTGCTTGCTTGATAAATCCACTTGTCCTTTCTTGCATCATGTCTAGGATGGGACTCCTAAGTACCCCGGTTAGGGGTACCTACCAAAATGGATTAAGGTTAATAACTAGAATAACACAGTAGTCATGAAGAGATGACACAGCTACAGGCAATCCCGTTACCTGGGCGCTCTTGGGATCTGTAGCCTGCCGTCGAGTAGGGCACATTTCCAGCACACTGTCGCGTGTTGCACCCTCTAAGTCACCTAAGGGTACACTTGTCTCCCGGGCGATGTATCCACCAGAATTCAACCCCCTAATTTTCGACCTCGGTAACCTGGATGGTCTACAGGGCTTGTGGCTGTGGAATCATCTCACTGCATCTTGTTAGTAATTAGGTCTGTGATAACCCTAGTTTGTTAAAGTAGTAAGCCGTAGTATCTGCTTGGCCGTGATTGATTGAATGAGGTATAACCAGTCTAGTCATGTCTTGATCCAGTACAAGATTGTGTAGAAGCATGGAAAATATCAGAATAATGGTCCATGCGGCTCCGGGGAAAAAGCCCATGCGGCTCATACAGGAGCTGCCTTATGCGGTTCAAAGAGGACTCTCAGTCTCATGCGGCTCGGGAGTGTATGCGGTTCAGCAGGAATATGCGGCTCGATCGACGCCACGTGTCCCCTTGCGATCCTTCCCTACAGTTGGCCATTTGAGTAGTGGCCTCATTTAATGCTCTGACACGACTTGCCGACTGTGACGGCTCTGGCATAAAGTATCATAATGGCTCTGCCATAATGACAGACTCTTCGGGAAAAGAAGAAAATCTCTGACCCGATCCGTCAGAAGTCCTAGGTTGCCATGTGGCAAGTCTCATGTGGCTTTAATGGAGAACAGCTTCATGCGGCTCACTGAGAAGTCATCCTATATGACCAGCAGAAATCAGCCATATGCGGCCCGCTGAGAACCCAGTCCCTGCGGCTCAATACAACGATAGCTTATGTGGCTCGTAGAGATTATGCATATGCGGTTCATTGAGAGTTCATCCCCTGCGGCTCAATAAAGCGTTGTCTTATGCGGCTCACGAAGATTATCTCCCTGCGGTTCAAGTCTTGTCTATCCCATGCGACTCTGGCAGGACCCACAATTGAAACACGTGGCATCGGATCAATCAAGGATTTAACCGAATCTCAACAAATATATTTGACATCATCATCATAATTACTGAGATCAAGGCATATCATTTATCATCAAGCCAATGGGACACGCGGCGAGCAATCGGACATTGGTATAATCAATTATGAAGATTTAAAGCAGTTAACATTAACTGCTCACAAGATTCGGTGCTATCCGTATTAATGGCCTAGATTCATTGTAATCAGGATCAAGGGTTCAGATAGATTGAAGGAGCGCCGACATTCCAAACGAATGATCATTAGCAAACCCTAATGGTCATACCCCACTCTTATAAATAGCCAGCATCATTTCTTTGCAGAAGCCCCGGCGATAAAAGAATAAAAAAAAGAGAGACAGATATACAGAGAGAGTTCCCCTCTTTTCGATAACCACAGAGAGAGAGAAGCCAGGGGAGCAACACGAGGAGAGCAAGAAGAGCATTTCTTCGTCCACGCCAAGCAGATCTTCCATAAGTCAAGGCTGCCTACCGATCGTCCAAGGAGTAAGGCAGAGCGGCCGTCGCTTTTCCGAGCCTCTATCGTCACCCCCCAGAATCAAAAATAAACAATTGTACTTAGATTGCTGTACCTAGGTTTTCGTCCCTAGGATTTCTTTGTACAAGCGAGTCTGTAACGTGAAGTAAAAGTCCGGTTCTCCGATAATTGTTCTGTTCTTTTATATTTCATGGCAGACACGATGGCGACTCTGCTGGGGACTAACTTCTCCACGGCTGAGGAGTTGGTGACGCAATCGGATGCAGCCAAACTTGGCTCCACACAACAGAAGATGGTCGTCCGCTTCGACCAACAGGCGTTCGAAGTGATGCTCTCTGAAGGCAGCGCTGGCCCGGTCCAGAAGCGCACCCGCACCGCGAAGGCTCGTAAAGAGTGGAGGCCAAAATCATTTGCTCCTCCTCAAGCCCTCGATGGGATACCCTCTGTTGCTCAAGACGACGAGAAGGACTCTCCTGCGGTCCCACTTCAGACCGTAGACAACTCTGCTGTCCCCAAGTCCGGCAGAAGAAAACACTATGATGCTGGACTTGCAGGGGCAAAGAGGAACTCTGTGCGATCCGAGCCGCAGAAGGGCATTAGCCACAGGGAGAAAGCCCATGCGGCTACATCCGCCAACCGCATGAAGAAAACTCATGCGGCCATATCTGTCAGCCGCATAACTTATGCGGCTACAGTTGCCAACCGCATGGATGAGACTCATGCGGCTATCAAAGTTAATCGTTTGCAGAAAACCCATGCGGCCACAGATGCCAACCGTATGCGGCCAGCCTGCACGGTCGTGACTCCTAGCCGCACAAGAACTCATCCGACGGCAGAAGACAACCGCATGCTGACAGCCAGCACGGTTTCCAATCCCAGTCGCATAGCATCCGCTCCATGCTCCTCTCGATCAGTTTTCGACCGTCTCTCGTACGATCCGAACCCTGATGATTCTCTGGATGATAAGCCAGACTTTGTGGTATTCAACTTGGACTCTTCTTATTATGCACCCACAAGTGCTAAGAAGAAGAAGTCTAGGGCAGCGCGGGCTCATCAAGCCCAGACAGCTGCCCCAACCTCCGACTATCGGGCCGTCCCGCTGATTATCACGCAGGCCTCTGATGGAAAGTTGTATAGGACCGCTCGAGTCCAGTCCCCAGCGGCAAATGGACAAAGTGGTTTCTCTGACCTGCGTGAGGCTATCCTCCACAAACGCAAGGAAAGAGAAGGGGCCTCGGCGTGCAAAGAATCCTCATATGGACGTCACTGCACCCAGATCATCGTCAACTGCTGCTGCAACAACACGGCAGTGACGGAGGACCGGCCGTCCGTCTTCCAAAGATTACAGCATCCGAGCTCGGAGGATGAGGCACCTCTTGTTGTCTCCTGCAATTCCGTGCAGAAAGTCCCCGCCGAGAGGAGAAGGAAGAAGACAAGCATCTCCAGTCCAAAAATATCAACCACTACAGCTAAGAAATTGTCGGCTAAACAGTTGCCCTCCACCGGAGTGTACCAACACACCCGTTCGAAGACAAAATCTGCTGCAATGGGAGATTCATCGTCCGCACCGCTGAGGGTCGAGGGAGCTGGGGGTAGCACTCCTCCGAACATCCACGACAATCCGATGTTTCAGGGAGAGGAGCCTGGGGAAACAACCCTCCCGTCAGGTGCAACAAATGCTAATGTCCCCGAGGACATCCATGACTCTCAAGACGAAGCAAGCTCCGAGGCTGGGGGTACTGTTCCCTTCGAGTCCGAACCCAAAGAGAACATTTCCACCTACCCCGATGATTTCTCAATGCATGGGTACGATTCGGAGGGCACATCCTCCACCATTTCTTCCGTCACTCCTCATGTAAGGACGGTATTCATGACGGACAACAATCAAAGTGGTTCCAGTGATCGCCAACGCATCGACACTTTGGAGGCCATACTGCACGCCTTGGTCAAGTCTGTAGACGAGATTAAAGCGGCTCTTCCTACTTTGCAGGGGGTGACCCCTGGCCAAACAAGCGCGGGTCCCGTAAACAATATAGATTCAAATTCAGCGGCACCAAACCCGGGCAATAATTCTCCCGAAGTAGCGGCTCCTACTGCGACAGATGAGACCCAAGAAGTAAGGAGAGAAGTTCAAGAGCTCCGAGCCATGTTCCATGTCCGAGAAAACTCTCAAGACTTCAGAATACGGCAACCATATCCTGCTGAATGGAGGGATGTTCCATTCCCACCAAGATATAAGCCGTTCAATATCAACCCCTATGATGGCAAGACCTCAGCAAGTCGGTACATCACTTACTTCGAGGTCACCACCGACCATCTGCCTCATGATGACGCTATCCTCACGCGGTTATTCATCGGGGCATTGGAAGGAGTCGCCTTCGACTGGTACCGCAACATGCTGGACAATTGCATCCACTCCTTCGCTGGCTTCAAACGCTTGTTCTTGGAAAGGTTCTACGAGGTAGGCCAGGACGTCACAATGTCTACCCTCATTGACGTCGTCCAAGGAGAGAAAGAGCTGACAAGGAATTACATCGAGCGATTTCGTCAAACCGTAATGAAGTTACCATCCGGCAATCCGGATTCTTCCTTGATTGAAATCTGCCAAAAGAGACTGCTCCCAACAATTAGTCTTTGGATGGGCGAAAGTCAATTCAAAGACTGGAAAGCTTTTATCATCAGTGCTACAAGTGCCGAGGAACGATTAAGGAAGGCTCGCCAACTGGGGTTGCATATCTCGGATGGAGAGAACAAGGGCAAGCGTCCCAGCACCAACACCGACAATGGGGGTAGCCCCTCCAACAATCGGGACAACAGAGGCAAACAGGCTATGGTAGCCGACGCGGCCCAGAAGCCCGAGTCAGAACCAGCAGACAAACAATGGCCTCAGATCACTTGCTCTTTCGAAGACGGCCACGTCAAGCCTATCTTGGACATGCTCATACAAGGAGATAGAATCCAGCTCCCTCCACCAAGACAGGAGCCTCGGCCGGCTGACTTGGAGAACCCAAAGTTCTGCCATTACCACCGCTACGTCCACCATGCTACACACGACTGCTACCAACTGAAAAGGTACATCCAAAACCTCATCGATTCGAACACTCTAGCCATCGATTTCGAGGAGGTAACCGTAGCAGCCAATATGGTGTCCGTACAATTCGGCAGCTTCCCTCCAACAGAGACTCAAGATGGTGTTATACCCATCCCTCTGGCAACAATGGAAATTACTAATCTTCCGCCCGTTCGAGACCAAGCTGCCGGTCTAGTACCTCTCACTACATCGCGAGGAGAAATTATGTGGGTCCATCCGGACCTGGTTCACGAGGTGACCTAGTCCACAACGGCTCCTATTCACAAGAAGAGAAGTGGAAAAGTTATATCATGCCGCACCGCTTCGGCAGATGAAGAAGAAGTCACGGCCGTTGTTACTCGATCTGGAGCACAATCTCAGCCCGTGGCTGAGAACTCAACCGATGATCATCCGCCCACTACCACTAATGCTCCGGGACCGGCTCAGCCTTCGACGACCGACAAGCCTGGATCGAAGGAGACTCGCTTCGACAAATCCCTCCGAAAGGAGACACCTCAGGGGCTGGAGAGGCCCTACAACTTCGACATCTTGGCACAATTAGCCAATACACCGGCCAAATTGTCCTTATATGAACTCCTAAGGCTCTCAAAGGATGTCCGCGTGGCCTTGAGCGATGCACTCCAAAATGCCGACGCATACTTAGCTCAGGCCAACCTCACGGAAGACAATCAGCCCGCAGATCTCTAAGATAGCGCGTGTACGGGAGCGATGCCCAATATCGTCTTCACCCCGCAGGATATGCTCATCAAAACCAACCTGCACGATCGCCCGTTATACTATACTGGATACATCAGCGACGTAAAGGTGGACCGGATGCACATTGATCCTGGGTCCTCCATAAGCATCATCCCGAAGGGTCTGCTACATCATCTCCGTATCCCAATGCATCGCCGGACACCTACAAGCACCGCCATCAGCGGTTTCAATTCGGGCAGGAGCTACCCTATTGGGAAGATTCATCTGAAGTGTCAAATTGGCGACCTCCAATCTGAAGTCACCTGCTACGTCATAGATGCAGACACTTCTTACAACATCCTTTTGGGGTGCCCTTGGATACACGATTATATGATCGTGCCTTCTACGCTACACCAGTGCTTCAAATACGTCGACAAACACGGCTTCGTGAAGACAGAATTTGCTGATATCGATCCCTTCAAAGGGGTCGAATCTTACTACTCGGACTCCTATTTATACGAAAAGTCGAAGAGGCACCTTGATGAATGAGACGCACAAACTCATACCGAAATAGCCACGGGATCAGAAGGACCCCTGACGATCCACCTCCAAGCTCGCAAGCCGGGCAAGTCTGTACCCCTTACCGCCACTCTGCAGAAGGACGCAATCAGCCTCTCAGCGTAGGAGGAGCAAATGATAATCCGGCTGCCAAGGTCCGGCCAAGTGCCGAGACCCACAACTGAGCCACTGACAATCAGGCTACCAAGAGTCAGCCAACCACAAGCAGGGAAGCTCAACCCCTCGGATAGGCCCATGACGATACGCATCCCCAGGAAGGGTCGTCACCCCGATGCGAGGTCTGACACTTCTAGCGAACCAGCCACTCCTCGCCCCACATCAAATGCCAAACTGGGGGTCGCTAGTCTGCCAACAACTCCACGCTCTGCTCCATCAACTGAACCACTGACAATCAAGCTTCCTAGGTCGTCCTCTCAGTCTTCGTTCACACAGGGGGTAGCCGAAGAGGAACCGGATCTAGCCAAGTATGTGGCTGCCCACACTGATGTCCCCTCCGCTGATGATGTAATCCCCCTAGAAAAGATACCTTACTTCATCAATAAAGGGTTATCTTTGAACTACACCGAGCTCAATAAGCTATGTACGATGTACGCTATGGAACACGGTATAGGCGCTCACCTACACACACAGGTGACAAATGTGTACACCGCAATCCAGCTTACTCCAGTAGAAGACGCTTACCGAATATTCGAGGGAGGAGATCATCTAATCATCTTCGGCTGGACGAACAACCCGCATCCCCTTACCATAGAAGAAGTCGACCTCGGGTCAGATGCCGGAAGACTGCCTCTTTATCTCTATAGCCCTCAATCCAAATATCTCATGCAGAAACAGGGGTATGATCTAGAGACGACGCCAGGATTGAACTACGGCACTGGGCGACGATTACCTTTGAAGTCGCCAGCCCCGGCGGGCAAACCACGGAACTACTATAACAAAACTTGATGCGGGCTAGGGTATGTAACGCTTACTACGACCCCTGAAAGTTCAGACAAAGAATGCGACTGGCAGTCACATTCAACCGGATCACCAACTTCCGACTCAGATACCAGCATCAGAGATGTATTCAGACAAGTCATGTCAGTCAACATGGCATTCGCCGACGCTTACGAGGAAGACGAAGACATCCCCAAAGCCATGGGCCCAACAATTGGACGCACAATGGGAAAAGCTGTTCGAACTGAGAGAACCTCCTACTGAAGATGAGGTCATACAAGTGGATCTCGGCAGCGAATCTTCTTCAAAACCGATTTTCATCAGTAAAAGCCTAACTGAGGAAGAACGGAAGTCGCTGTTAGAACTTGTCAGAGAGTATATTGATGTGTTCGCCTGGAGCTATGAAGACATGCCAAGGTTAAATCCTGACATCGCTCTCCACAAACTCAACATACGGCCGGATGCAAAGCCAGTCAAGCAGCAACAGCGACACTTCCGCCCGGGCATCATGGACGCGATCGAAGTCGAGGTCAACAAACTGATAGCCAGCGGCTTCATTTGCGAAGAGAAACATCCAGACTGGGTCGCTAACATAGTACCCATCCTCAAGAAGAATGGAAAGATTCGAATCTGTATCGACTTTCGCAACCTGAACGAGGCATGCCCCAAAGACGAATTCCCCCTTCCTATCGCAGACATCATGATCGACAATACTTGCGGCTTCGAACGCATGTCATTCATGGATGGCTTCTTGGGGTACAACCAAATCAAAATGTCTTATGACGACGAAAAGCATACATCATTCCGAACACCGATCGGCACGTACTGCTACACAGTCATGTCTTTCGGCTTAAAGAATGCTGGCGCCACATATCAAAGAGCTATGAGCATCATCTTTAGAGACCACTTATGCAAGACGGTGGAGTGCTACATTGACGATATAGCCGTTAAAAGCCGTAGCAAGGGAGACCATCTGCAGGATCTAAAGACGGTATTCGATCTAATGCGAATGCACAATTTGAAGATGAACCCTACGAAGTCCTTTCTAGGCGTATCCAGCGAGAAGTTCTTAGGCTTCATCATCACTGCCAAGGGTATCCCTGTAGATCCCGAGAAAACAAAGGCGATCATGGAGATGGCTCCCTCGAGAAATCTCCGCGAACTTAGAGGCCTCCAAGGAAGGCTAGCTTACATCAGAAGGTTCATTTCCAACCTCTCCGGGCGATGCCGACCATTCACGCACCTCATGAAGAAAGGAGTCTCATTCGTATGGGACGAGGAATGCCAGCGTACTTTCGACAGCATCAAAGAATATTTGTCAAATCCTCCGGTCTTAGTAGCCCCAGTCCCTGGAAAACCATTCCTGCTCTATGTACGGGAAATGGAACACTCCCTTGGTGCTTTGTTGGCACAAAACAACGATGCAGGCCATGAGCAAGCTATATATTACCTCAGTCGAATGATGATTGGGCCGGAACACCGATACACCGCTGTGGAGAAGGAATGCCTCGCCCTGGTGTTCGCCATTCAAAAGACGCGACACTACGTCACAGGGCAAACCATACATATGATCTCACGAGTCAACCCTCTCAGAGTCCTCATGACTAAACCAGGGGCAATCAGCTCACGCCTCGCTACATGGGCAATATTGCTATCCCCCTATCATATGATCTTCGTCCCGCAGAAGGCTGTCAAGGGTCAAGCCCTGCCAGACTTCTTAGCAGCCCACCTAGGATCGGAGTCATCCAGAATATATGAAGAGATCCCAGATGAGGTCGTCGATTCGAATACAGCTACCCATGATAACATATGGCGGATGTTCTTCGATGGCGCTTCAAGAACCGGACCCAAGGGAGACATCGTCGTTGGGGTCGGAGTGGTATTGATTTCTCCTACTGGGCTGGTGATCAATCGCGCCTACTTCCTCACAGAATCCTGCTCTAACAATGTGGCCGAGTATAACGCTCTGGTCATTGGTCTCAAACTGGCAAGAGAGCTGGGGGTAGAATACCTTGAAGCGTACGGCGACTCCCAACTAATCGTCAATCAGATCCGGGGCTCATACGAGGTCCGCCACGAAGACATGATCCCCTATCACCAAATAGCGATTGACATCATCTCATCGTTCGAGGGGTTCTTCATCGAACACGTTCCCAGACTCCGAAATATCAAAGCCGATGCCCTAGCTGGTCCTGCCGCTTCCCTTGCAGTTCTGAATTATGATCGCCAATCAGTGGATGTAATAGGCAACGAACTGGTCTATCCCAAGAACAATGTGCAATTCATGGCGAGTTATTCCGCCCAGACGATCGATGATGCCCCAGATTGGAGACAACCATTCATCGACTTCGTCGTCTACGACATCCTGCCCGAGAACCCAAAGGAAGCCACCTCCATCAGAAGGCGTTCTCTCAGATTCTTCTACGATACAGAGACGAAGATGCTGTATCACCGCTCCTGTGACGAATTATTACTCCGGTACCTGTCGAACACAGAAGCCAAAGAAGCCGTGCGAGAAGCTCATGACGGTGTCTGCGGGGCCCATCAGCCCGGCCCAAAACTACAAGATTGCGTTCGCCGAATGGGCTACTACTAGCCCACGATGGTGGTAGACGCGATAGACTATGCTAGAAAATGCAAAGCTTGCCAAGTCCACGCAGACTTCATTCATCAACTATCAGAGTTTCTGCATTCGACAGTGGCATCCTGGCCATTCGAAGCATGGGAAATGGATATCATTGGTCCAATCACCCCACCTTCCTCCCGTGGACATCGCTTCATACTTGAGATCACTGATTACTTCTCCAAATGGGCGGAAGCTATCCCACTCGCAGAAGTTAAGACTTCAAACGTGATCAGCTTCCTTAAGCATCACGTCATCTACCGCTTTGGATTGCCCCGAAGGATCATCCATGATAATGGGCCGCAGTTTGCAAGCCACGCAATCTATCGGTTTTGCGATAAACACCGTATTCAGAATGTCGCTTCGACACCATACAACCCGGCCGCAAATGGGTTAGCAGAGGCATTCAACAAAACAATCATCAAACTCCTCAAGAAGTTTGTCTCCTCCAACAAATGCGACTGGAACGAGAAGCTCGACGAATGCTTATGGGCTTATCACACCACAGTCCGAACTGGCACCGGAAATACAACATTCTCCCTGGTATACGGGAGTGAAGAAGTCCTCCCCTTGGAGACTCAGATCCCCTCACTACGTATCGCCCTCACAATCAATTAACGACAGACGACAACTACCAACATCGCCTACAAGAGTTAGAGGCCTTAGATGAAAAGCGCCTCCTAGCTCAGCAAAGGATCGAACTGTACCAGGCATGCATCTCAGGAGCCTTCAACAAGAAGGTCAAAATCAGAACATTCCAGGTAGGCGATCTCGTCTTGGCAGTCCGGAGGCCAATGGTCATGACTCACAAGACCGTCGGCAAATTCCAGCCAAAGTGGGAGGGCCCATTTATCATTGAGACGGTATTCTCCAACGGTGCTTACCGCCTCGCAAAGCAAAACTGAGACTTGCTCATGCTGTCCGTCAACGGCAAGTGTGAAGAAATATTATGTCTAAACGACATTCGCTACAAGATCTTTGAGTCATGTACCCGCTGGTACCACTGAACTCACACCCACAACATCTCAGATTATCGAGTCATGTACCGGCTGGTGCCCCTGAACTCACCCCCACATTCCCTTCAGATTATCGAGTCATGTACCCGCTGGTGCCGCTGGACTCCCACTTTCTCAATATTTTAAATTACCGAGTTATGTACCCGCTGGTGCCTCTGAACTCACATTCCGGTCACTCTTTCAGATAGTAAGTCACGTATAATTATACCTCTGAACTTTCTTTCTGGAAGAGATCCTCCCTCATGATCCAATACCCACACTCCCAGTGCACAAAAAGGGTAATCGATCCACAAATTTCTGAAAAAGGACATGTCCTCATTACCTCTGAGTCGTTTTCACTTCCACCAAAAACAAACCGCCCCTCACATAGAACTTCTACGTTCTCCTACCTCTGAGTCGTTCTATGTACCCCCTCTTCATTGAGCCCACTCCTGCCATGTCATCATTACCTCTGAGTGGGAAGGCTCTGTCGAAGAAACCTTCATGCTCTCCATGTCCACATTACCTCTGAGCAAGTATGTCGGTCTCCTTTCGACCTATTATCTGTACCCACAACCGGAGTACGATAAGGATAATAGGTCCACAAATGTCCGCTGTTGACCACGAATATCTTCCGTGAAATCTCTCCTGCCATGTCCTCATTACCTCTGAGCAGGAAGATTCCACGGTAAAACCCTCATGCTTGCCATGTCCTCATAACCTCTGAGCAAATATGTTGGTTTTCCTCTTACCCTATTATATGTATCCCGAACCAGGGTACGCCAAGGATAATAGGTCCACAAATATTCCTTTGTTAAGCTTCTTAGCATAAATCCACCACCCCACCATGCCCCGGGAGCCCAGCTGCTCTACGGCATTCTTTTTTCCAACACCGAGAACGTCCATGACCACTTTGCCACGGCTGTTCCGGACATCCTGTCCAAACTTGTTATCCGTACCTAAAACCAAGGTACGCCTAGGATAACAAGTCCACAAATAAATCCCCCAGCAAGTCCAATTCCACAGACGCCACAAGTACAAGAAAGAGATGATGAGTTGAAACATGCTCATTTATTCAAAATTCAACGTACTACTTCATTTGGGATCATATCCCTTACAGAAAAAAAAAGAGAAAGCAAAGAAAACAGACAGCTGATCACTGCTCTGGGGCACATAACGCCCTGAGACGGTCCGTCAGCAAAACAACAGACCGCTCGAACCTCTGGGAGGCTCGACGCTCCGCCTCGTGGGCAGCACCGCCTCGTCCTCCAAGTGAACGTGAGCCTGCCAATTATCCTCAAATTTCTTAAAGGCCCGCTCCAGGTTATCAGAAGATCGGGAAACCTTCTCGGCCTCCCGAACTATTAACGCCTGCTCCGCCTGAGCAGTCTCTAGCTCTGACTCTAAAAAGGCTAATTCCCGCTGAAGTCTAAGAATACGCTCCTTCGTGTCAGCGATTCCACGAGAAGCAGACTCTTCCCGAGCACGGCAAGTCTGACTCCTACGACCCAGCTGGTCATACAAAGCAGAAAACTTATCAAGGTCTCCCCGTACAACTGGCCCAGCCGTATCTCGGGCTAGCTTAATCCTATCCCGAGCAGCAAGAAGGAAGCCCCGCTCCCGCTCGATCGCAGCAGGCAAGCCCGCCTGTCGTATCGCCAGTAGTTGGGTCACAAGCTGGTCAGCCTCTGTCAACTTAGGCTCCAGGAGCACAGCTATCCCCACCCCGCCAGGAAGGGACTTCAAGGTTACAATCTGACCCCGGACACACTAGAGAGATAGAGAAAATGGGGTCCCTCGCTCCATGGCAGCGTCTACGCCCCTTTTCAAATGACGATAGAAGCTGTCGACCACGTCCTGCGTCACCTCGTCCAGAGTCTCCGTGGAGGCCGATGTCAACGGGAGTGTGGCTGGCAGCACCGAAGAAGACGCAACAGAATCCGCCGCTCCCGCCACAAGAGAAACCAGCTCCGCACGGAAGGATGCTTGAACAGCGGCCAACTCCTCTTCGGCAGCCTGTAAAATTTGAATACTCGGCAGGGTCGAGAGGTCAGTCTCCGTAGCCGTATAATCTGCGAAGGATGAGGCGGAGACCATCGCCAACCCCATTCCCGTCGGCCTGGAGCTGGCAGGAGGCCCCTCGACATGGGACGACAAAGAAGAGGGAACGCTCCTTTCTCCCATATCACGGTAGGCCGAGCCTTCCCCAAGAACATCCACGGTGGGAAGTAAAGGGTCAGGACCTGCAGGGCCAAGGCAACCATGAATCGATTTGACCCGGAGAATATGTTGATAGAGCAAATAAGCCCCCTCGGTAGTCAATATGTGGCTTAGCTTACCAGTGGAGGAGTGTGGAGGCTGGGGTTCGCCTACAGCCATCACAACCTCTTCACCAACAGCCTCCGAGTCAGGAATAATAGATTCATCCGCCCTTGCATCCTCGGGAGGAGATGCACCGAGAATGGCGTCGTCCTGCTGAAGTTCAGCAATCTCGGAGACGGGCCCAAGGAAACTTTCGTCACCCGGGGCTGGGGCCTCAGCGGCTTGGGAGTCCTCAGCCGCCGCTAAGAGAGCCCCCGCAGAGAGAATCGTAGCACACATGTCGCTAATCAAAGCAGCAAGGGCCGGATCAACTACTGGGGCAGTAGATGGTTCAGGAGAGCCTGGTTCGTCAGACGCCTACAAAGAAAAATGATCAAGTCATATCCCCGAGAGGAAAGAAAACTACAACAAAGAGATAACTCCGACTTAGTCTTACCTCCAGAACAGCATCGGTACCTTCACCCCTCTCGGTAATAAGTAATCCACGAGACTTAATGGCAGCTCTCTTCACGGAAAAGGTCGCTCTGCTGTCAGAAGACTCGCGCCTGACTCGTTTACGTGAGGAACCAGACACAGCTGGAGGCTGTTCCTCCCTCACTACTTCCACTTGTGTAGAAGGCAACGGGTCTTCCGTTGATTCATCAGGGGTGGAAAGCGGTTGATCCGCTACTTCTTCACCCCCACCAGAAAGGGAGTCTTCGTTATCATCCTCCTCCTCAGCCGACTCGGAAGGTTCTGATTCAGGGAGAGGAATCTGGAGCGCCAGTTGCTTTCTAGCCTTAGCCACCTTGGGCTTCTCCTCTAAACCGGTACCTATGATGAAACTGGTACTCGGATCGAAGTTAACAGGAGGCTTGTTCGCCATAACGTGATACAAAGCAGCCACGTACAAAATTTCCCTCGGTGCCTTAGCATCGGGAACCGAGAAGCTGGCCCGAGTATGATAAGCATCATAATAATTCTACGCTCGGACGCCGTCAAGAACGCTGCCTTCAAAACCCAAACAAGGGTTGGGACAATCAAGGAACAACTGGCTATAGCTAAATTAGTGGAAAAACCTACTAGGTAGGTAAGGCTCCAAGTACACATTATCCCGGTTGCGATAAACCAGATGCGCGGGGCGGATATTGCGCAATCAAGCAAGCATATCCAGAGATAGAAAATGGGAAGGCCCGGTACCGTCAAGATGTACCTTCCTCACTTCCTCATCAGAAAAGGGAGGAACAGACACAAAAAAGTCACACCCATCCACCCTCGCCAGCGCCCTCCAACAAGCTGGCATAGTGTTGTATTCCCAAGACCGGCGATGGCATTTGAAAAGGAAAGCGTCTTCATCTGTAGCATCTTCCGCTATCCCGGGACCCATCAAAGACCTGTAATGCATCGCCAACCACCCCATCAAATAGTGGAACGGCAGTTCTACGCGCTCAAAATCCAAAGTCTTCTTGCGAGCAATAACCTTGGACGAGAATGTTCGAAGACCATGGTGTATGCTGTACACCATAGCAGGAAGGAGGGCCAATCTAACTCCGAATACTAGTTTAACGGCAGGGAGGATGAAATGACGACCAATCCTCTCGATAGAACCCGCTCCTCCCGAGACTACGCAGTTCCGTAGCCATATCATTAAAAATCCAGCCAGAAGCGCCTTCTCCTACATCTGTATGGTCCCGTAGTAAAAATAGCTAAGAGAGTCAGCTTGACTCCCGAATATGTCGCTCTTGGATCGCGACTTCTTAACACTTGACATCAGATCCCTTACCTCTCCATGCGTTCGAGGGGCTCGAGGAGTAACTTCGCTAGAAGGATCAACTCTAAAAAGATAATTAACCCAGGATATGGTGTGGGGAGCGGTCCCCTCGGAGCTATCCGTCGTTTTTATAGCCATTTGATGACAAGCACTATGATGGCACAACAACTCCCGATACACCGCAACGGAACCTGGGAGTTGTCTGGCCAAGTCCTCGAACTCCTCATTCGACGGGGTATACACCTCGAAATGCTCATTCCCCCAAGGAAGTTTGGAGACAGTATATATTTCATGAAGAGCAAGCCCCAACTCCCTTCCTGGTGTAAAGAACGTCCCCGTTCGCTGGCTATACATCTCCAAAAGCGCTACAAACAGTGGCTTATTGATAGAAAGCCCATGACAAGTGCCCCGAATGGCCTGGTAAAGTCCCACCTCCCGCAAGAATGCTCCGTAGGTCTGCAAAACCCAAGTAGTCAGCTGGGCCCAAATAGAGGTGGGGTTTATCCAGTTCGGCAGTGCCAGCCTACCAACGGGATAAGACTTCTTGCGAACAAGTCGATTCAGGAAAGTATCAGCTTGAGTAAGTGTGAAGTTGGGACCGTATACATTCATGAAAGAGCCCGGGGCCAGACCCATCTTGTACCGGAGGACGGAATCCTTACCCGCGTACGCTGACCGCATATTCGAATTATAATGGATGTTGCCCATCAATATCCCTGATTGAGTGGGGGTTAAGTTACACTCCATCTTCCTGTCCAGCAACACCATATTGAACCATGACAAAGGATAATGACGTTCCATGAGAGGAATATGGATTGCCACCCCATCCAAAGAAAAATCCCAGTTCTCGGAAATCTCTAAAACTCGGGGATTCTTGATGATTAAAGCATCACCAAAAAGGAACAAAGGCTTCAGGTATTTTCCATCCAGCTTCCCAGTATTCATCATGGATCGGAGGTAATGGAGGGTCTGATTCTCAATGGCCTTCAACCTCTCCGAAGGCTCATCAGTAGGGAATTGATTCAACACATGCCTAATTAAGTTGTCAAGACGCACGCCCAGGGCGAATTGATTCGAACCTACTATAAGCTCCCCAGCAGGATTTACGGGCAGATTCACTGGAGAAAGACGAAAGAAACGAGGTTAAAAGATAGTCAAAAAATAGAAGCATTGGAAAGATCATCTGAGTCTATGCGGCTCGGGTTGTCACAGCCTCATGCGGCTCAGCATTACATACGTCCATGCGGTTCGGTGCATCATATCCTCATGCGGCTCCGAGTTAGCCGAGTCCATACAACTCAAATTCAGACGAGCTTATAGACCCATGCAGTTCAGGTTAAGCACGCCTACGAAGCCAGACTCATGCGAGCGGATGCGGATGTAAGCAAGCGAGTTTATGCGGTTCAAAAAGTGAGCAACGCTTATGCGACCCAAATCGAAAACACATATGCGGCTCAGATCGAGTATAACAAGCTCATGCGGCCCCATGGGGTGAAGGGCTCATACGGTCACATCGATAAGCCCCGTACATGCGGCTTGTGCATAAAGTATACAGCAGAGCCATGGCAACAGTTAGGGTTCTCAGACGACCCTTACCAGCGATAGGCGGGTGAACGTCGGGATGAATAGAACGCACAGCAGCCGGCGGAGGAGTGACCACGTTCGTCGCTGCAGTCGTCGTAGAAGCAACCGCCTTACCCTTCGCAGCCTTCGACACAGCAGCCTTCTTGGGAGCCATTGTCGATCGTTGAAGGAAGAAGACGAAGAGCAAAGACGGCAACAGAGAATTCGAGCAAAGAGAAAAGGTAAAGAAACCCCCAAGAGACTAAAAGACTCTTATTTATAGGCGAAAGAGACCCATGAAATAAATAAACGTCTCGAATTACACCTCGGATTATGCGCTGCTTCAAAAGATAAAGGCAAAAATGCTTCGGTCAAGGCAAAACCGACCCTTGGGATCCTTCCCTAAAAGGCGGCGTTAAATCAAAACGAATCAAGAGCATTTAATGAAGATTTGCACACGTAGTCAGGACACGTGGCAAAGAGCCTATACGGCCAGATGAGTTTATGCGACTGAGACACTTATGCGGCATGAACGGGGCCATGCTTCTTATTCAAAGTGTTTCAATTTTGCAAATTAAAAACTTTGAAGGGGGTCCTGTAGAAGCATAGAAAATATCAGAATAATGGTCCATGCGGCTCCGGGGAAGAAGCCCATGCAGCTCATACAGGAGCTGCCTTATGCGGTTCAAAGAGGACTCTCAGTTTCATGCGGCTCGGGAGTGTATGCGGTTCAGCAGGAATATGCGGCTCGATCGATGCCACGTGTCCCCTTGCGATCCTTCCCTACAGCTGGCCATTTGAGTAGTGGCCTCATTTAATGCTCTAACACGACTTGCCGACTGTGACGATTCTGGCATAAAGTATCATAATGGCTCTGCCATAATAACAGACTCTTCGGGAAAAGAAGAAAATCTCTGACCCGATCTGTCAGAAGTCCTAGGTTGCCACGTGGCAAGTCTCATGCGGCTAAAATGGAGAACAGCTTTATGCAGCTCACTGAGAAGTCATCCTATATGACCGACAGAAATCAGCCATATGCGGCCCGCTGAGAACCCTGTCCCTGCGGCTCAATACAACGATAGCTTATGCGGCTCGTAGAGATTATGCATATGCGGTTCATTGAGAGTTCATCCCCTGCGGCTCAATAAAGGGTTGTCTTATGCGGCTCACGAAGATTATCTCCCTGTGGTTCAAGTCTTGTCAATCCCATACGACTCTGGCAGGACCCACAATTGAAACACGTGGCATCGGATCAATCAAGGATTTAACCGAATCTCAACAAATATATTTGACATCATCATCATAATTACTGAGATCAAGGCATATCATTTATCATCAAGCCAATGGGACACGTGATGAGCAATCGGATATTGGTATAATCAATCATGAAGATTTAAAGCAGTTAACATTAACTACTCACAAGATTCGGTGCTATCCGCATTAATGGCCTAGATTCATTGTAATCAGGATCAAGGGTTCAGATAGATTGAAGGAGCGCCGACATTCCAAACGAATGATCATTAGCAAACCCTAATGGTCATACCCTACTCTTATAAATAGCCAGCATCATTTCTTTGCAGAAGCCCCGGCGACAAAAGAAAAAAAAAAGACAGATATACAGAGAGAGTTCCCCTCTTTTCGATAACCACAGAGAGAGAGAAGCCAGGAGAGCAACACGAGGAGAGCAAGAAGACCATTTCTTCGTCCATGCTAAGCAGATCTTCTACGAGTCAAGGCTGCAAACCGATCGTCCAAGGAGTAAGGCAGAGCGGCCGTCGCTTTCCCGAGCCTCTATCGTCACCCCCCAGAATCAAAAATAAACAATTGTACTTAGATTGTTGTACCTAGGTTTTCGTCTCTAGGCTTTCTTTGTACAAGCGAGTCTGTAACATGAAGTAAAAGTCCGGTTCTCCGATAATTGTTCTATTCTTTTATATTTCATGGCAGACAGATTGCTTCCTGTCTTAATTTCTTACATTATTATCTTGCCGATAAATGGTGGGAAACCAAGTTCTGTTCAGATGAAGGGTTACAACCCCGGTCCTTGTTTGGTTTACGGGTTGTAACCTGGCTATCGGAATAGTTCTATGGTTATCTCGTCGTATATCATCCTGACATGTTTTCATAAATTCTAGTGTTAATATTAGATGTGTTAATATTAGATTTTTTGTGCTAATTGCTGGCTTTTGTTCTTATTTCGTGGCCCCCTTGTGGCACTTGCTCTTTCTGGGGTTGACCCAGCTGGTTTTGTGTGGCCAGATTTCGGAGCAGCTTCCGAGGATCTACCAAGCTTCCAGCCCAATGGTGACAACTAGACGAAATCCGGGCCAAGAGTGGGTTTTTCTTTTGTCTTACCCACTTTATTGTAAAACTATTCTTTTGAGGCGTTTAGCCGACGAGCACCTGTTAGCTCGATGCACTTTTACTTACTGTCTGCCTACGGGCTGTAAACATGATTAACAAATCCTAGGGTTGATAATGTACGACTAAACTCTTGCTAGTCCTAACATTTTGTAACGACTAGCTTCATAATCAGCTGAATATGTAATATTTGGGATGCCTTATTATTGTGTATTTAATGATCATACATCTTGCGACCCTACTTACTTGCTTGTGATTGAGACATTAGGCTTGTTCATGACCATAAGAGACTGTTGGCTTATAGTAAACCCTCATATATCTAGACAGCCGTGACCGTATATCGAGGAGGTTTCCATTTCAATATACGTAGCTGGCTATGTCTGCCCCCGCTCTCCAGTATTCTGGTTCTGGGGCGTGACACCCCTGGGTCAGGGAAACTCCCCTGGCATAACCATTATGTCCTCTACAAGATATTCGAACTCCATGTGTAGTTCATAAACTGTAGGATAAAGGTACTCGCCCGGATCTGAGAAAGAACTAGGTCCTTAGAGGGATGTAATAAGATACAAAATAGAAAGCTATAATATGAACTAAAATAAATACATAAAATAAACTGGATAAACTATCCATCTATGTGTATGCATGTCGAAGACGACTTTGGGCCGGATGGGTAGGTAAGGGAGTAGCATAGCATCAACTAATGCTAAAATATATACTAGCATACTTCTCCGACCGTACAGGATACTAGTCCATGGCCGTTCGGCTATATCCACTAGTATAGCCTATAACATGGCACACTGAGGATGATATGCAAGTGTATGTCCCATATGCCTACTAGTAGTATTTCCCTCTTGTGTGCTGCTTGAATCATACCTTTGACTCTAGCATTCCATATCACTATGCAAGTCTCTATCTAGACTCACACTAGTCAATATATGAACCGTCACACGATCTGCCTGTATTGGTAGCTAGCCAAATACGTAGGCTTATGCCACATAGTGTAAACTCATTCAAAGTGTCATGTCATAAGATGTGTCCAGTCATTAAAGTCATAAGAAATAACTTCATTGCTAATTGGGAGTCTTCAAACCTCTAAGTCACATGCACTATCATATCGATGGCATCATCGATAGCACCAAAGTCACACTTGGACGCGTACCACTAACAAATCTATTCCTATGTCCAACAACAAACTATGTATTTAAATAGTACGAGAGAGGTAGCAAGGTATCTTGCCTGAATTTACAACAAAGAAATAAAGTATCGATCCGGCTTCAACCTCTGTAGCCACGGTCTCACGAACTCCTATAAATATATAACTAATATTAATAACCATACTAACATTATTACTATCACTGATATATATATATATATATATATATATAGATGGGAAAAAAAAAATATATATATATATGGGGAACTGTGCTTGCAAGACCCTCGAATGGTGTGCGACCTGACCCGATGGGTGCACCGTATAGCGGGTATGCAGGAAATTCGACAAGATCACGTGTCATTTTGTCGAACGCATTGTTTTATCCTTAATGTCCAAGGATAGCTTATGCTGCCAGTGACCCTTTTCATATAGATTGAGTCAGCATAAGAGCGGCTATTTGCATACATGCCTTAGAATTGATTAAGAAGTATATGCATGACATGAATGAGTCAAGAAGTGTATGCATGGCAAATGGGTACACGATATGCAACACAAGTATGGAGCCTAAGGTTTGGCTATAGCAGAAACCTGTGCATCGATACAAAAAGTGGTGTCGTGTTTTGAGTTGTTGATACTAAGTTCACAGTCTATGATTAACCATTTGTACGATAAAATAAGGGAAGTCATAAGGCAAAAATTAAGTAATTTACAGTATCTTACGAGGCACGTCCTTGGTACTGTTACCCGAATGGGTTTTATGGCACGACTATGTCTTTGCATCACAAAGTAGAACATAAGTCTATGCCTTAAAACAAATCCTAAGGTAAGATTATAAAGACAACAAAAGAATAAGTTGTACTCAATAAAATAACATGTTAGTTTCGTATGGGTTAACAAGATGCTTCTCACCTGTACGATTGGTAATGACAACCCATCAGTTTACATGCAGGTTACCTGTACTTGCTCGTTCATGGCTGAACTCGCTTGGATGTGCTGAAACATGGAGTTCTTTGGCATTTCTATGCATACGGTCGTGTTGTAGCCTTCACCTATCCGGGACATAATATATGGACATTGCCTTTTGAAGCAATCACAAGTTGTAAGCCTTCGGGCATAATATCATTGTAATTGAGAGAGAAAGAGGGAGCAAGAGTGAATGGTATTGTGAGGAAGTGAGAGCTGAGTGATTGTAACCAAAGAGAGTGTGAGCTTGAGTGATTAGTAATCTTGTCCTGGAGCCATTATAACCTCGTATTTTCAATACCAATAAAGATGACTTATTTTTTATACATCTTGTGTTATTCAACTTTTCTGCTTGGAACTTCTGTTCGATGACCCCGTAGCTAAGCTGCATAATCAATCATTATGGTATTTACCTTGTACGCGCGTAACTTAAGCTCGTACGGGATCACACCCAAGCAAGGATGATCGATTCTGCGGAACCAGGGTGTGATACCTTTGACTGCTTGAATTGCATCTTGTTTGAATCTATTCTAACGTATCCTTTTCTTCGTGCCAGCAAAATAAATCTTCGAAGAGAACGTGTAGCCCCTCTTACAATCATGATTGGTGATTCTACAGCTCAAGTAGAGCTAGATCCATCATAGCATGGGGGCACTAAGGGTCCATTAGAGGTTTTTGTATGGCTCATCAGTACAAAGAAACTACTAAAGGCGTTGCCTGTGAACCTATAGATGATGGCGGTGGACTTATTATTGAAAGACAATGCCCACCACTAGTAGAAGGCAGAATTAAGGCATCTGGATACTGAATAGACTTGGGAAGAATTCTATAAACTCTTCAATAAGAGATTATTTCCTGTCCATGTACCGGATATCCTCTACGACCAGTTCCTCTATCTAAAGCAAAAGAACATGACCGTAGACGAATATATTGCAGAATTTAATCACCTGATTAGATTTGGTACAACATTGATTCCGAAAGAACAAAAGAGAGCTAAGAGATCTACTAAGGACTATCACCAAAACTCAAGACATATACTACCGCACAGTCCAAAGTCTGTCATGCTGCGATACTAGAAGAGGCTTGAAGTCAGGAGCTCCTTCGCAAGGAGCTGCAACAGACTCAAAGATGCCCTACTCTAGAAGTCGTACCATCCAAAGTGACTCAGGATGGACCTATCAGACGACCCTTGGCACACCAGCAACAGAGATCTGTGCCTTACATAATCTCACCTGCAACTACTGCGAGAAGCAGGGCATATTCAAGATGAATGTCGAATTCATCTTGGGTTATGCTTAAGATGTAAATTAGGATATCATAGAGTTAAAGATTGTCCCGACCAGTAGGCCATAATATGTACCAAGCAGACCTCGAGACCAGTTGCTCCAGCACTTCTGGCACCATGACCAGTTCAACAGGTGCCGAGGCTCATAGCACTCTTAGTGTTAAGACCAACACTAGAAGCACTAGATATAAGTGCATGAGAACGTGGGTACGTCTAGACTATGCTGCAGTATCGACGATAGAATATTGTCTAAGTCAATAATACTACATAATCATCTCACATAATAGTATATAAAACCTGCCAATGATATCTCAACTACAAAATTAGGACTAGCTGATAATATAATATGATAACTAATACTCAATCACAATATCTATAAGGAAGGAACGACACATTATCAAATAAGGAAGGAAGTCATAAATCTCAAATTAGAATAGACACAACAAAATAATCAAGTCTATGAGTCTAGCAATAGATCATAATAAGTCTAAATATCAATAAAAGCTCAAATGTCTAAGCTGGTGACAGATCCAGAATAATAAGAATATACGAGCTAAATGTATGCTATACTAGTTAAGCCTCCTCAACAGTTGGTAATAGTCTTCTTCTTTCCCACGGTCTCCAAGTCTACACCAACTACATCTTGGGGTCCCTAGTGAGTAGAGCACCACTCCTCTAAATCATCTAAAGAATATATCCAGTCAGGATTGGAGCAAAGCACACCTCTAATAACAGTTCTAGTAAATGATAACGACTATGTAACAGTAAATAGAGAGAACATACAAGATAGTAAAACAAGTACATGAATATAACATGATATGAGTAATGTTGTAAGTAAATACAAGGGCAAGAAACATAATATACAAATAAAAAATAACTATCTATGCGAGTGAGTACGATTTTCAACATGTGGTCAGCTTGGGTACTTGCACAAGGATGGTCTGATTAATCAAACATGCTATGTATGATCAACATTCACAAGGAACAAGACATGCACAAGGAGGGTATGATCATATATCTACACTAATACTCCCTATCCCCGACTGGTATAGTGGATCCAACCATGGTACGTTACGACACGAGATTCTATAAAAATGTAGCAACTCTTCTCAGGAATCAGTTTCCATACAAGTGTTAGAAAAATAATAAGGCTTACACAGGATACACCAAGATATACAAGAAATAACATCTCATGACGGGATCCAGAAATACCAATCCATGTGACCATGTGTCAAGAAATCAAGAATATCTAGACTAGATACAAGAAACATAGAAGATATCATAAACGAAAAATTATCAGAGAATATATAAGTTGGGAATTCGGGTGAAGTATCAACATATCTGTAACCGTGCTTCAAAGACCTAAATATGGAATATCAATGTCAATTATTATTTTGCAGTGATAATTATCATTAACTATGTCGAGATATAATTTCTACGTCAAAACTAGATCCTGAAAGTCATACTAAGTCAATACCTTGTTTCTAGTGTCAAACTAGGTCAATATCTTATTTCTAGGGTCAAACTAGATCAATACCTTATTTTTAGGGTTAAACTAGGTCAATACCTTGTTTCTAAGTCCATAAATTAAAGGTATTAGCCATACTAGCTAATATCACTAAGTATCCATATATATAGCTGACTACTATCTAGTATTACATTAGCTTATTTACCCTTTACCAACCCACAGGTGTACCCAATGCCTATTATCTATACCATATATATATACATATATATATACATATATATATATAGTAAATAGGGTTATCTAACTATATATGTATATTAGTCACAACAACATAACTAGTCATAATATTCCTTCTTAGGACTAGCAAAATTCCACAAAATATAGACCTAAATAATCAGTATTAATTCCAAAATAAATCTTTAATATTCTGGAAATATAAATTATATTATTATTTTTGCATAAAAATTCATTTTTAACCTTCTCATGATCAATCTATTATCAATATTGCTAAATCAATATTATTGGAACCTTGCTAACCATAAATAAAATAACTTTAATATTCTGAAATAAATGGTAAACAATTATTTAAATTATCAAATATTTAAGATCATAAGTCGAGGATCAATAATATTGAACCTTGGATGCACACAAAATATTTCAGGACTCACGAGATGGTAATTCCGATGATTCGTTTTACAGCAGAATTTGTTCTTCAAAGATGTGATGATTCAAGCATTAAAACACTAAAAAAATAAGAAAACATAAATGAAGGGGATTGTTGATAATCGAACTACGATCATCTTCATTGATTTCAATGGTAAAAGTGAGGTTATATAGATGAAAACCTTCTTGTACTAAATAGTGTCAATTCTGGACACACTTTAGTAAAATGGGTGCCCCGAAAAACCTAGAAAGAATTTTGACATGGAATTCTATAGGTAGGTAGTATACACATATAGGAATCCAAAATTTTTGGTTTCGCAAAATTTCAATCTCTAGAAGTTGAGACAATGCATTTACAAAATGGACATACCTACTGTATTTTCGGACAGCAAGTTAGGGTTGACTTTGGGAAGCTGTCGCGGCTTGTAGGGGTGGTTCCAGGTGGTGGCCGGCCTTGGAAAGGTTGAGGGGGGTCTTGGGCACATCAGGGCTGAGGTGGCAAGGCCTGGAGTGGTCGATAAAGCTCCCAAACAACAGCGAAAAGAGGGATAGCAGTGGTAGCAGGTCGGCAGTAGTTGGGTCGGGTTCTAGGGTTTGTGGTGGGGGTAGTCGGCTATATATATATATATATATATAGGGGGTTCGGGTAGGGACTGTTTGCCATGAAATATAAAAGAACAGAACAATTATCGGAGGACCGGACTTTTACTTCACGTTACAAACTCGCTTGTACAAAGAAAGCCTAGGCACGAAAACCTAGGTACAGCAGTCTAAGTATAATTATTTATTTTAGATTCTGGAGGGTAACAGTAGAGGCTCGGGAAGGCGACGACAGCCCTACCTTACTCCTTGGATGATCGGTATGTGGCATTGGCTCCTTGTGAAAAGATGGTTGGAGTTGATGAAGAAATGCTCTTCTTGCTCTCCTCCTGTTGCTCTTCTGGCTTCTCTCTTTCTCTGTGTATTTTCTCTCTGACTATTGGGGAGTCTCTCTGTATATGCGTATTTCTCTCTGATATTGTTTATCTTTTCAAGGGAATGGCACCTTGCTATTTATAATAGTGGGATGTGATCATTAGGGTTGCCAATGATTAGCTCTTGGAGATGGTAACGACCTGTAGATTGGTCAATCCAGGCCGTTCAGTTTTGATTATGATGAATCCGAGCCATCGAGTGTAGATTATACCAAATCTTATTAGCAATTAATGTTGATTGGAATAAATCTTCCTCATAATGATCTTCTGATGTCTGCGAATAAATTAGATTTATTCTCCTACACGTGTCCCAAATTATTGGGATTTGACCCAATCTTTGATGGCAGTAAATCTGAGAAATTAATTGGCTTAGGACACGTGTCCTAGGAGCCACTGGAGGATCTGAACCATATGACGAGTGAGCCGCATATGACTTTGGGCCGCATAGGGTTAGGGCCACGTGTCAGGACGGTCTGGGTAGTGGCCCTCCCTTGAGCCTTTGAACCACAGGGATGTAATCATTGTGAGCCGCATAGGGATACATCTACCAGAGCCGCATGGAGATGATCCTCTTGAACCGTATGAGAAGTTTTTACTTGAGCCGCATGAGGCTTTCTCGGTCTGAGCCGCATAGGACGGATTCACTCTGAACCGCATGAGAAGTCTTTGCTCGAGCCGCACGAGGCTTTCTCGGCCTGAGCCGCATAGGACGGATTCATTCTGAACCGCATGAGAAGTTCTATGCTCGAGCCGCATGAGGCTTTCTCGGCCTGAGCCGCATAGGACGGATTCACTCTGAACCGCATGAGAAGTGAGCCGCATACGAACGCCCATATGGCAAGGCCACGTGGCATTTTTTATGGCTCTCGGGGGATTTGTATCAGAGATCTTTTATCTTCCCTAGAGATTCGTCATTATGACAGAGTCATAATTACTTCTTTTTGTGTCAGGGCTGTCACTTTTTCAGAGTTGTCAGCCGTCAAGCAATTAATACGAGAGGACAGAGGAAAGGGCTGTCCCGCCACGTGTCTTTCTGAGCCGCATAGGATGTCTTGGACCACATAGCCCCTTATGCCGCATGACTCTCCGAGCCGCATGGGCTTTCTGAGCCGCATGGGGTTCTTTGGCCGCATGAGTCATTTTCTTTAGTATTTTCTATGCTTCTACAAGAACCCTTCAAAGTTTTCAATTTATAAAATTGAAATACTTTGAATAAGAAGCATGGCTGTGTTCTTCTAGCCGCATATGAAACCCTGACCGCATAGAGATCTTGGCCGCATAGGTTGTTCAGCCGCGTAGGTGGTTCAGCCGCAGGGGACTATTCAGCCGCATAGCTTCTCGCCACGTGTGCGGGTCTTTGATTGCCTCAAATTTGTTTCTGCTCCATCTTTGTGGGGGGGAATCCCAAGGGTCAGCTCATTAAATCTTTCGAATTTGACGCCTTGGGTGAATCTTGGAGTCGAAACCCAAGGAGTCGGTTTTGTTCTTCATGAGTCGGTCATTGGCCCACGTGTCCTCCTTCTCCCGACTTTCTATAAATAGGAGGAGTTTTGAAGAGAGAGAAGGCTTCTTTATTTTCTTTCTTCTTCCTCAGACCTTTCCTATCTCGATTGCCCTTCCTCTCTTCGATAATTAATGGCTCCCAAGAAGACCGTGGCAGCAAAGGGCAAGAAGGCGGCCTCCACTTCTGCCTCGGCTGCGGCTGCTACTCCGCCGGTCGTCGTACCTGATGTTCATCCTGACGTTCCCTCCCCATTACTGGTAAGGACAATGTATGAGTTAAAGAACCCCAACTGCCATGGCTACGTCGCATACTTTATGCACGAGCCTTTGTAAATCGTATGTTCGCCCTACGGCTGAGCTGCGAGCCGCATAGGAAAACCACTGTGTCTGTATGCGCGCCTTGTTGGCAAAGTCGCATAAGTGACGCTAAACCGCATAGACTTTTATTGTACGGAGCTGCATAAGCGTTATTCTAAGCTTGAGCCGCATAAGGCTTTTTTGGAGCCGTATAAGACTTATGAGAGCTTCATGGGGCCACATGGATGTTTTCTTGAGCCGCTTGGGGTTTGAAAGCACCCAATCAGCTCTTTTTATCCCTCCGTTTAACTTACTTTTCTCTGTCTGTTCTTCAGTGAATCTGCCGGTTAACGCTGCTGGAGAACTCTTGGTGGGTAGCGCTCAAGCTGCTCTCGGCTATAGGTACGACCATATTGTTCAGCATATGACGGACCAGTTTCCGAGCGATGAGCCTATGGCTAGATTGAATGCCATCAAAAATCAGTCTTTCCATTTCTTTAATGCTATGATGAACTCCGGAAAATTTGAAGGGGAGTATTTGAAGCCTGTATTCTTTTTTGGAGACGCCTTGACCGTGGAGAACGATCATGTTCTGGAGGTGTCGGAGGATTGGAGTTTTATTTCTAACGGGATGGCGATCCGCATCCCCCAGATGGAGCGACACTTCCCATTATCTTGGTTCAATATGCTTCCGTTGGACCGGAAGATGGGGAAGACTTTAACCCCTACCAGAAGTGGGATGTTTGTGGGGAACATCCATTATAATAACAATCTGAAGTCCGTGACTGCCGGCAAAGTGCATACTAGTTGTTCTGTGACGGGGTTGGTCCCAGGTTCTTTCCTGAATGTGGCAGGCCCTAACTTCACATTCTCTACAGCCGATACTTTTATAAATCAACTTGTTCGGAAAGGCTCCTATCCCGTTGGTCGGTTGACGTTCCCTGGTTGGGTACACCCTATTCCCTCGTGGATCAATTTGTCTACTTGGATCTTGCAGAAGTATGAGGCCTTTTTGTACGAGGTTGGCCTTTACCACGCTATCCGAAGTACCAGTCATGGCTTGTCCATAAACAAAAAGCTGTTCATGTCTCTGCTGGAAATGTATAATTGCCGTACGGGGACCTTTTACACACCTGTAGGGGAGATGGGACTCGTGCTCCATGAGATGCACGCGGTCTCCAAGCTTCCTTGGGGGGACGAAGCGTTTGAAGCATATACTCCCACTAATGAGGAACTCGAGGATTTGGAACGACGGTATCCTGGCTTCGTGGCTCTTTACCAGGAGATATTGTGCCATTATAACACATGCCATCAAATAACCCGAAAGGATAGTAACTCGGAAGGGCATGATCCCTATACCAAGGATTGGGTGCACTATCTCTTTCCGGCAGATGCCTCAGGTCGAGTCACCTCTCGTCGCCCTCGATCTCGGGAAGCGGTTAAGGACTTGGCGTCGTCGGCTAAGAGAGTGGCCACTACCAGTGACGGATTATGGAGCAAGACTGACACTTTCGGTTACTTTTACCAGGATACTCAAGAGCTATCCGAGAAAGCGCTTCTGGCAGGATTTTTGATGATCTGGCTACGAAATTGTGTAGTCTCGGGAGGAGCCGGTTCTATTGAGAGAATTAGTCATAACTTCATACTTCCGGCTGTGAAGTTAGTCTTGCCAATCAGGCTAGCTCTCCTCTCGGCCATGGTGTGTAGCATACACCGTGGCCTTCGTACTTTTACGTCCAAAGTCATTGCCCGCGACGTGACCAAGGATTTTGAACGAACTGAGTAGCCTTATCACTATTTGATGGGGTGGCTGCTGATACATTATCCGTCTTTGATGAGACCGGGCTCTGAAGATGGTGTGACTGATGATGACGCATTTATCTTCTGCTATCGTGACGAGCCTTGGGAATGTGAGACCATGCGGGCTTGCCGGATGGCCTTGGCAAGGGCAGATAAGTATCGTATTTTTGCATCCGTCCCTCGCTTTACCTCCAGGGCCATAGAGACTGTACATATTGACGGTGTCGTACCCCCTCAGCTTCTGGATGGCCAGATGCTCTTATGGCTGCGTAACATCCGTCCCACACATCTGGTGTATCGTAATCGCAATACTATTTTTCTGGAACCTTATCTGCCTAGCAGGTTTGCCCGGCAGTTTGGATACAGTCAACTTTGTCTGGACAGCCCCAGTTCTTGTCTGGGTTATGAAGGTAGCCTTCTTGATGGTATCAGAGCTTGGCAATATTATGATTCGTTCCATACTCGTACCATTTTTTCGGTCCCTGCCATTAAGGAGTCAGTGGAGATCTTGTATATGGCGGCTCTTTATCATGTCATGGCGAACAAGCCCCCGGTCGGTTTTAACCCAGGTACCAGTTTTATTGTTGGTACCGGTCTGGAGGAAGGCTCTCAAGGGGCCAAGAAAAGAAAGACTAGAGCCGAAGTGCCAGATTTGGATTTCGCTGCTGAGGGTGATGAAGGCAATGAGCATGATAAAGATGACTCTATCCTTCCATTGGTAGACGCAGAGGTGGGTCAGTTACATGTTTTGTCAGATGAGATGTTGGGGGATCAGTCCTTTGTTGCGCCTGGTCCTATTCCGAAATGTAGCAGGCAAATTTCTCCTGTAGGCAGTGTTTCTCGATCCCGGAAGCTGGTTGCGACTAGGCACCGTCCGCTAGCCATAAAAGAAAGTAGAGAAGAAGTCAACCCTGCGTCAGACGTAACAAAACTGCTCTCGATCCCTTCTTCCTTCTTTTTTTTGAGTTTCAATCCTGATTGTCTTTGTTCCCTCTTTTAGGTGTCGGGGAAAGAAGAAGAGTTTCAGGATGTCGAGGCGGTGACCCAGAATGACGGGGACTCCCATGAGCCTGTTCCTTTTCAAGAGGACGCAGATCAATCTGTATCCCCCTTCAAGGTGACGGGGGCAGAGGATGTGACTGAGTTTAACTCGGGGATCGCAGGTGAGGGGACCATGCCAGTTGTGGATGAGCCGCAGCCTTCATGCCCCTCCCCTGGTAAGATTAGCCGAATCTTAACCTGTGAGGAAGCCTATCTGCTCTATCATCATGTCCTTCAGGTTACGTCGATTGATTGTTATTCTGGACATTCAGGTCCTGCCCCTTCAGTGCCGAGGATGGACGTTGTTGAGACAACCCCAACCGAAGGGGCATCGGTGGAGAGGGGTGTACCTCACCGCCCGACTCGTTTTGATGGGCCTTCTGAGGGCTCGAGTTTAACAGGCCAATCCTCGGGGCAGTCGGGGCAGGGAACGATGGTCCTTGCATCATCCTCTGCTCCGATGGCTTCGAGAATCGACCTTTCTTCCCTGTCGAGCATCCAAGCTTCCGGGCGGCGAAAGACGAGTTGGCCGCTATTCATGCATCGTTCTATTCGGACTCCGTTCCCCTGGTGGCGAGCTCTAGCGTTATTCCTCCGACGTTGCCGCTCCGGCTTCCCTTGACGCCCTCCTCTGCTGAAGTTTTAAATGACGCGTTGCAGGACGTGGTTGCCAATTTCCATCGTCATTTGAAGAGGGGAATCGAGGCCGCTATGGAAAGAGGGACCTTCTTTACCTTGGCCCGACGATGCGCCCATGGTCAAGTAAACATTCTTAGGGATCTTCCTGATGATGCAGGGATAGCTTCGCTTCTGGAGATGAAATTGCTGGAGGCTGATCAGCTGGTGTCCGAGCTTCGAGTATTGCGGCAGGCTGATCTGTCTGCTGTTATAAACGAGGAGCGGGATTCCCTTATTGCTGTTATAGAGAGGACCAGAGCTGCTCGAGATACGACCAGACCGGCCGTACGGAAGGATCTAAGCGACTTAGCTGATCGGTATGATCAACTGAGTTATGCGACCGAAAATGTTATGGCTCGGGAGGAGTCTGTCTCTTGTGAGATTACTGACACGCGGGAGCAGATCCTTGCGCTTTAGAAGAAGTTGACTTTCTTGGAGTCTGAACTCGAGGCTGCCCGCAATGACAGGGGGCTAATTGTTCAGGAGGCTGACAGGGTTACTCAAGCTTCGACTGACCTGGAGGCTGTCTTGAAGAAATTAGAAGATGACTGTCAGGCGCTCCTGGACTTGGACAATGAGGAGCGGTTACTCCAGGAGGCCGAGCGTCGCGCTCGGCAACAGATTGAACGGGAGACCACCTCGGTGAGAAACCGCCTCCTAGAATTGAGTAACACTGAAATGTAGTCGGCCTTTTCTTTTCTTCTTTTTTTTTGAAAGGGACGTGGTCCCGAAATATGTAATACTTCTTTTCTTCCTTCAAATAAAGAGTACTTTCAATTTTACCCTTTATTTGTATTGCCTACTGTGCTTGTGATATTGTGGTGATATTCTCCCCCGCATAGGGGATATATTTGTGGACCTGTTACCCATGGCGTACCTTGGTTTTAGGTAGAGATAACAAGGAAAGGGTACCTGAAGCAGCCATAGCAAAGTGGTCATGGGTGCTCTTGGTTTTGAGAAAAGGAATGTCGTAGAGCAGCTGGGCTCCTGGGGCATGATGAGGTGGTAGGCTTGTGCTGAGAAATTTAGCTGAGGATATTTGTGGGCCTATTATCCTTGGCGTCCCCTGGTTTAGGATGCGGATAATAGGATGAAGGGGAACCGACATACTTGCTCAGAGGTAACGAGGACATGGCAAGTAGGTAAGTTTTTAGAATGTAGAGTCTTCCTACTCAGAGGTAATGAGTACATGGCAAGAGTGAACTCGACGGAGGGTACTGGTGGTCAACAGAGGACATTTGTGGTCAACACATTTTTGGTCAACAGAGGACATTTGTGGTCAACAGAGGACATTTGTGGACCCATTACCCTTGGCGTACTCCGGTTGTGGGTACAGGTAATAGGTCGAAAGGGGATCATCATACTTACTCAGAGGTAATGAGGACATGGCAAGTATGAAGGTTTCTTCGATGGAGCCTTCCCATTCAGAGGTAATGAGGACATGACAGGAGTGGGCTCAAAGAAGGAGGGCACATATAACGACTCAGAGGAAATGAGGACATGGAAGTTCTATGTAGGGGGTGATTTGTTTTTGGCAGAAATAGGACGACTCAGAGGTGATGAGGACATGGCCGTCTTGGAAGTTTGTGGACCCGTTACCCTTGTTGTGCACTGGGAGTGCAGGTAGTGGATCATGAGGGAGGATCTCTTGTAGGAAGAAAGTTCAGCGGTATGGTTATACATGACTTTCTTTCAAAAGAATGACCGGGATGTAAGTTCAGGGGTACCAGCGGGTACATAACTCGACAACCCATGAATGTTGTAATCAAAGTGTAAGTTCAGAGGTACCAGCGGGTACATGACTTAGAAATCTGGCAAACTATGAGGGTGAGTTCAGTGGTATCAGCGGATACATGACTCAAAAATCTGGAAAATTATGGGGGTGAGTTCAGTGGTATCAGCGGATACATGACTCGAAAATCTGGAAAATTATGGGGGTGCGTTCAGTGGTACCAGGGGGTACGTGACTCGACGATCTGGAGAATGTTGTTTAGACATAATATTTCTTCAGGAACTTGCCGTTGACAGGCAACATAAGCAAGTCTCCGTTTTGCTTGGCGAGGCGATAAGCACCGTTGGAGAACACGGCCTCGATGACAAATGGACCTTCCCATTTTGGCTGGAACTTGCCGGTGGTCTTGTGAGTCATGACCATTGGCCTCCGGACTGCCAGAACAAGATCGCCTACTTGGAATGTTCTGATTTTGACCATCTTGTTGAAGGCTCCTGAGATGCGTGCTCGGTATAGCTCGATCCTTTGCTGAGCTAGGAGGCACTTTTCATCTAAGGCCTCCAACTCCTGTAGTCGACGTCGGTAGTTGTCATCCGTCGTTAATTGATAAGTGAGGGCGACGCGGAGTGAGGGTATTTGAGTCTCTAATGGGAGAACTGCCTCACTCCCGTACACTAGGGAGAATGGCGTATTCCCGGTAGCTGTTCGAACTGTGGTACGATAAGCCCATAAGCATTCGCCGAGCTTCTCATTCCAGTCGCATTTGTTGGAAGAGACAAACTTCTTGAGGAGTTTGATAATGGTTTTGTTGAATGCTTCTGCTAACCCATTCGCTGCTGGGTTGTATGGCGTCGAAGCAATATTCTGGATGCGATGTTTGTCGCAGAACCGATAAAAAGCGTGGCTTGCAAACTACGGACCATTATCGTGGATGATCCTCCGGGGCAGTCCAAAGCGATAGATGACGTGATGCTTGAGGAAGCTGATCACGTTCGAAGTCTTTACTTCTGCGAGTAGAACAGCTTCCGCCCATTTGGAGAAGTAATCAGTGATCGCAAGTATGAAGCGATGTCCTCGGGAGGAAGGTGGGGTGATTGGACCAATGATATCCATTCTCCATGCTTCGAACGGCCAGGACGCCACCGTCGGATGTAGAAACTCGGATGGTTAGTGAATGAAGTCCGCGTGGACTTGGCAAGCTTTGCATTTTCTGGCATAATCTATCGCATCTGCCACCATTGTGGGCCAGTAGTAGCCCATTCGGCGAAGGCGGTCTTGTAATTTTTGGCCAGGCTGGTGGGCCCCGCAGATACCATCATGAGCTTCTCGTACGGCTTCTTTGGCTTCTGCGTTTGACAAGCACCGGAGCAATAATCTGTCGTAGGAGCGGCGATACAGCATTTTTGTCTCTGTATCGTAGAAGAATCTGAGAGAACGTCGTCTGATAGAAGTGGCTTCCTTAGGGTTCTCGGGCAGGATGTCGTAGACGACGAAGTCGATGAATGGTTGTCTCCAATCTGGGGCTTCGTCGACCGTCTGGGTGGAATAGCTCGCCACGAATTGAACGTTGTTCTTGGGGCAGACCAGTTCGTGGCCTATCACGTCAACCGAATGATGAGCGTAGTTCGGCACCGCTAAGGAAGCGGCCAGGCCTGCTAGGGCATCGACTTCGATATTTTGGAGTCTGGGGACATGTTCGATGAAGAACCCTTCGAACGATGAGATGATGTCAATCGCTATTTGGTGATAAGGGATCATGTCTTCGTGGCGGACCTCGTATGAGCCCCGGATCTGATTGACGATTAGTTGGGAGTCGTCGTATGCTTTAAGGTATTCTACCCCCAGCTCTCTTGCAAGTTGGAGGCCAATGACCAGAGCATTGTACTCGGCCACATTGTTAGAGCAGGGCTCTGTGAGGGAATAAGCGCGGTTGATCACCAATCCGGAAGGGAAGACCAGCACTACCCCGACCCCGACGACTATATTGCCTTTAGGTCCGGTCCTCGAAGCACCGTCGAAGAACATTCGCCATATAGCCTCGTGAGAGGTTGCATGTGAGTCGGCGACCTCATCTGGGATCTCTTCATATATTCTGGAGGACTCCGAGCCTGGGTGGGCTGCTAAGAAGTCTGCCAGGGCTTGACCTTTGACTGCCTTTTGGGGGACGAAGATCATATGATAAGGGGACAGCAATATTGCCCATGTAGCGAGGCGAGAGCTGAGTGCCCCTGGTTTAGTCATGAGGACCCTGAGAGGGTTGATTCGTGAGATCACATGTATCGTTTATCCGGTGATATAGTGCCACGTTTTCTGAATGGCGAATACCAGGGCGAGGCATTCCTTCTCCACAGCGGTGTATCGGTGCTCTGGCCCAATCATCATTCGGCTGAGGTAATATATGGCTTGCTCATGGCCTGCGTCGTTGTTTTGTGCCAACAGAGCCCCGAGGGAATGTTCTATTGCTCGTATATAGAGCAGGAATGGTTTTCCAAAAATCGGGGCCACGAGGACCGGAGGGTTCGATAAATATTCTTTGATGCTGTCGAAGGCGCGTTGGAATTCCTCGTCCCATACGAAAGAGACTCCTTTTTTTCATGAGATGGGTGAACGGTCGACATCGCCCAGAGAGATTAGAGATGAATCTTCTGATGTAAGCTAGCCTTCCTTGGAGGCCTCTGAGTTCGCGGAGATTTTTCGGAGGACCCATCACCATGATTGCCTTCGTTTTCTCAGGGTCTACATGAATACCCTGAGCGGTGATAATGAATCCCAAGAACTTCCCGCTGGATACGCCCAAGAAAGATTTCGTAGGGTTCATTTTCAGATTGTGGGCTCTCATCAGGTCGAATACCGTCCTCAGGTCCTGCAGATGATCTCCCTTATGGCAACTCTTGATGGCGATGTCATCGACATAGCATTCCACTATCTTGCGCAAGTGTTCTCTGAAAATGATACTCATGGCTCGTTGATATATGGCGCCAGCATTCTTTAGACTGAAAGGCATGACTGTGTAGCAGTATGTGCCAATCGGTGTTCGAAATGATGTATGCTTTTCGTCGTCGAGAAACATCTTGATTTGGTTGTACCCCGAGAATCCATCCATGAATGACATACGTTCGAAGCCGCATGTGTTGTCGATCATGATGTCTGTGATAGGGAGGGGGAATTCGTCTTTCGGACATGCCTCATTCAGGTTACGAAAGTCGATGCAGATTCGGATCTTTCCATTCTTTAAGAGGATCGAAACTTTGTTGGCGACCCAGTCAGGATGCTGCTCATCACGAATGAAGCCGCTGGCTATTAGTTTGTTGACTTCGGCTTCGATCGCGTCCATGACGCCTGGGCGGAAGCGTCGTTGTTGCTGCTTGATTGGCTTTGCGTCCGGTCGTATGTTGAGCTTGTGGAGGGCAATATCGGGGTCTAACCCTGGCATGTCTTCATAACTCCATGCGAACACATCAATATATTCTCTAACAAGTTTCAGCAGCGATTCTCGCTCTTCGTCTGTTAGGCTTTTACTGACGAAGATTGGCTTTGGAGAGGATTCGCTGCCGAGGTCGACCTGCATAACCTCATCTTCGGTAGGAGGTTCTCTCTGCTCGAACCACTTTTCCTATTGTGCATCCAGCTGTTGGGCCCATGGATCTAGCTCGAGGATTTCGGGAATGTCTTCGTCTTCTTCGTAAGCATCGGCGAATGCCATATTGACTGACAGGACTTGTCTAAATATGTCTCCAATGCTGGTATCCGAGTCGGAGGTTGGTGACCCGGTTGAATGTGACTGCCAGTCGTATTCTTCATCTGAACTCTCGGGGGTCGTTGTGGGAGTTACATACTCTAATCCATATCGAGTTTTGCTGTAGTAGTCCCGTGGCTTGCCAGCCGGGACTGGGGGCTTCAAAGGTAGTCGCTGTCCAGTGCCATAATTCAAACCGGGTGTAGTCTCCAGATCATATCCCTATTTTTACATGAGATATTTGGACTGGGGGCTATAAAGATACAGGGGCAGTCTCCCGGCATCTGACCCAAGATCGACTTCTTTTATGGTGAAGGGACACGGATCGTCCTTCCGGCCGAAGATGATTGGATGATCCCCTCCTTCGATTATGTGGTAAGCGTCTTCTGCTGAAATAAGCTAGATTGCAGTGTGCACATTTGTCACCTGTGTGTGTAGATGGGTGCCTATACCATATTCCATAGCATACATTGTATAAAGCTTATTGAGCTTGATGTAGTTCAAAGATAGCCCTTTATAAGGTATCTTTTCTAGGGAGATTACATTATCTGCGGAGGGAACATCGGTGTGGGCAGCCACATACTTGGCTAGTTCTGGTTCTTCTTCGGCTACCCCCTGTATAAATGAAGACTGAGAGGACGACCTATCAGCTTGATCTTCAGAGGTTCAACTGGCGGAGCAGGGCGTGGAGTTGTTGGTAGACTAGCAACCCCCAGCCTGGTACTCGATGCTGGGCGGGGAGTGGTTGGTTCGCTAGAAGTCCCGGGCCTTGCATCAGGGTGATGACTCTTCTTGGGAAGACGTATCGTCATTGGTTTGTCAGAGGGATTGAGCTTCCCCTTTTGCGGTTGGCTAATTTTTGGCAGCCTGATTGTCAATGGTTCCGTTGTAGGTCTCGGCACTTGGCCCAATCTCGGCAGTCGGATTATCATTTGTTCTTCTTGTGCGGAGAGACTGATCACGTCCTTACGTAAATTGGCCGTAAGGGGTACGGACTTGCCTGGTTTACGAGCTTGGAGGTGGATCGTCATAGGTTCCTCTGATTCTGTGGCTGTCTAAGCTTGCACATCTTCTTCACCCAAGTGCTTCTTTGATTTTTCATACAGGCAGGAGTCTGAGTAATAAGATTCGACCCCCTTGAAGGGATCGATATCAGCAAATTCTGTCCTCACGAAGCCATGCTTATCGACATATTTGAAGCATTGGTGCAGCGTAGAAGGCACGATCATGTAATCGTGTATCCAAGGGTGCCCCAAAAGGATGTTGTAAGAAGTGTCGGCATCTATGACGTAGCAAGTGACTTCTGATTGGAGATCTCCAATCTGACATTTCAGGCAGATCTTCCCTATTGGGTAGCTCCTGCCCGAATTAAAACCGCTGATGGCGGTGCTTGTAGGCGTCAGGCGATGCATCGGAATACGAAGATGATGTAGTAGACCCTTCGGAATGATGCTTATGGAAGACCCAGGATCAATGTGCATCCGGTCTACTTTTACGTCGCCAATGTATCCAGTGTAGTATAACGGGCGATCGTGCAGGTTGGTTTTGATGAGCATATCCTGCGGAGTGAAGACGATATTGGGCATCGCTCCTGTACATGCGCTGTCTTGGAGATTTGTGGGTGGATTTTCGCCTGTGAGGTTGACCTGAGCCAAGTATGCATCGACATTTTGGAGTGCATCGCTCAAAGCCGCACGGACATCCTTCGAGAGCCTTAGGAGTTCATATAAGGACAATTTGGCCGGTGTATTGGCCAATTGCGCCAAGATGTAAAAGTTGTAGGGCCTCTCCAGCCCTTGAGGTGTCTCTTTTCGGAGGGATTTGTCAAAGCGAGTCTCCTTCGGCCTAGGCTTGTCGGTCGTTGGAGGCTGAGGAGGCCCCGGAGTGTCAGTGGTAGTGGGCAGATGATCATCAGTCGAGTTCTCAGCCACGGGTTGAGATTGTGCTCCAGATCGAGTAACAACGGCCGTAACTTCTTCCACATCTGCCGAGATGGTGCGACAGGCTCTGACTTTTCTACTTCTTTTCCTGTGAATGGGAGGCATCGTGGACTGAGTCTCCTCGTGGACCAGGTCCGGATGGACCCACATGATTTCTCCTCGCGATGTGGTGAGAGGTACTAGACCGGCAGCTTGATCTCGGGGAGGTGGAAGATTGGTAATCTTTATTGTCGCCAGAGGGATGGGAACCACCCCGTCTTGAGTTTTTGTCGGAGGGAAGCTGCCGAATTGTACGGACACCATATTGGCTGCCACGGTTACCTCTTCGAAATCGATGGCTAGAGCATTCGAATCGATGAGGTTTTGGATGTACCGTTTCAGTTGGTAGCAGTCGTGTGTAGCGTGGTGTACATAACGGTGGTAATGGCAGAACTTTGGGTTCTCCAGATCAGCCGGCCGAGGCTCCCATCTTGGTGGAGGAAGCTGAATTCTATCTCCTTGTATGAGCATGTCCAAGATAGGCTTGACGTGGCCGTCTTCAAAAGAGTAAGTGATTTGAGGCCATTGTTTGTCTGATGGTTGTGACTCGGGCTTCTGGGCTGTGTCGGCCACCATAGCCTGCTTGCCTCTGTTGTCCCTATTGTTGGAGGGGCTACCCCCATTGTCGTTGTTGGTGTTGGGATGCTTGCTTTTGTTTTCTCCCTCTGAGATGTGCAATCCCAGTTGGCGAGCCTTCTTCAACCGTTCTTCGACACTAGTGGCACTGATGATGAACGCCTTCCAATCTTTGAATTGACTTTCGCCCATCCGGAGACTGATTGTTGGGAGCAATCTCTTTTGGCAAATTTCAATCAAGGAGGAATCTGGATTACCAGATGGTAACTTCATTGCGGTTTGACGAAACCGCTCAATGTAATTCCTCGTCAGTTCTTTCTCTCCTTGGACGACGTCCATGAGGGTAGACATTGTGACGTCCTGCCCTACCTCATAGAATCTCTCCAAGAACAAGCGTTTGAAGCCAACGAAGGAGTGGATGCAGTTGTCTGGCAGGTTACGGTACCAGTCGAAGGCGACTCCTTCCAATGCCCCGATGAATAATCGCATGAGGATAGCGTCATCATGGGGCAGATGGTCGTTGGTGACCTCGAAGTAAATGATGTACCGACTTGTTGAGGTCTTGCCATCATATGGGTTGATGTTGAACGACTTATATCTTGGTGGGAACGGAACATCCCTCCATTCAGCAGGATATGGTTGTCGTATTCTGAGGTCTTGAGAGTTTTCTCGGGCGTAGAACATGGCTCGGAGCTCCTGAACCTCTCTTCTTACTTCTCGGGCCTCATCTGTCGCGGTAGGGGCCGTTATTTCGGGAAGATTATTGCCCGGGTTCGGTGACGCTGAATTTGAATCTATATTGATTGCGGGACCCACGCTTGTTTGGCCCGGTGTCACTCCATACAGAGTAGGAAGAGCCGCTTTGATCTCGTCTACAGACTTGACCAAGGCGTACAGTATAGCCTCCAAAGTGTCGATGCGTTGGCGATCACTGGAACCACCTTGATTGCTGTCCGTCATGAATATCGTCCTTACATGAGGAGTGACAGAAGGAACGGTGGAGGATGTGCCCTCCGAATCGTACCCATGCATTGAGAAATCATCGGGGTAGGTGGGAAAGTTCTTTTCGGGTTCGGACTCGGAGGAAACAGTACTCCCAGCCTCGGAGCTTGCTTCGTCTTGGGAGTCATAGATGTCCTCGGGGACATCAGCATTTGTTGTACCTGACGGGAGGGTCGTTTCTTCGGGCTCGTCTCCTTGAAACATCGGATTATTGTGGACGTTCGGAGGAGTACTACCCCCAGTTCCTACGACCCCCAGCGATGTGGACGATGAATCTCCCGTTGCAGCAGATTTTGTCTTCGAACGGGTGTGTTGAAATACTCCGGTGGAGGACAACCGTTTAGCCGACAATTTCTTAGCTGTAGTGGTTGATATCTTCGGGCTGGAGATGCTTGTCTTCTTCCCTCTCCCCTCGGTGGGGACTTTCTGAGTAGAATTGCAGGAGACAATAGGAGGTGCCTCGTCCTCCGAGCTCGGATGCTGTAGTCTTTGGAAGACGGACGGCTGGTCTTCTGTTACTGTCGCTTTGTTGCAACAGCAGTTGACGATGATCTGGGTGCAGTGACGTCCGTGTGAGGACTCTTTGTATGCCACGGCCCCTTTTCTTTCCTTGCGTTTGTGGAGGATAGCCTCACGCAGGTCAGAGGAACCACTCTGTCCGTTCGCCGTCGGGGGCTGGGTTCGAGTAGTTCTGTACAACTTCCCATCAGAGGCCCGCATAATAATCAGCGGAACGCCCTGATAGTCAGAGGTTGGGGCAGCTGACCGGGCTTGGTGAGCCCGCGCTGCCCTAGACTTCCTCCTTTTACCACTTGCGGGTGCGTAATAGGAGGAGTCCAAGTTGAATACCACAGAGTCTGGCTTATCGTTCAGAGAACCATCAGAGTCAGGACCGCATGAGAGACGGTCGAAGACTGATCGAAAGAAGCGTGGAACGGACGCTAGCATTGGGTACCGTACAGGCTGTCTGCATGCGGTTGTCTTCTGCTGTCGAATGAGTTGTTTTTATGCGGCTGGGAGTCACGACCATGCATACTGGCCGCATACGATTGGCAATTGTAGCTGTATGGGTTTTCTACAAGCGATTGACTTTCATAGCCGCATGAGTTTCATCCATGTGTTTGGCAACTGTAGCCGCATAAGCTATGCGGCTGACAGATGGGACCGCATGAGTTTTCTTCATGCGGCTGGCGGATGTAGCCGCATGAGCTTTCTTCCTGCGGGTAATACCCTTATGCGGCTCGGATCGCATAGAGTTCATCTTTGCCCCTGCAAGTCCAGCATCATAGTGTTTTCTTCTGCCGAACTTGGGGACAGCAGAGTCGTCTACGGTCTGAAGTGGGGCCGCAGGGGAGTCTTTCTCGCCGTCTTAAGCAACAGAGGGTATCCCATCGAGGGCTTGGGGAGGAGCAAATGATTTTGGCCTCCACTCTTTGCGAGCCTTTGTCCCGCGGGTGCGCTTCTGGACTGGGCCAGTATTTCCTTCGGAGAGCATCTCTTCAAACGCCTGTTGGTCGAAATGGACGACCATCTTTTGTTGCGTGGAGCCAATTTTGGCTGTATTCGATTGCGTCACCAACTCCTCAGCCGTGGAGAAGTTAGTCCCCAGCAGAGTCGCCATCGTGTTTGCCATGAAATATAAAAGAACATAACAATTATCGGAGGACCGTACTTTTACTTTACGTTACAAACTCGCTTGTACAAGGAAAGCCTAGGGACGAAAATCTAGGTACAGCAGTCTAAGCATAATTGTTTATTTTAGATTCTGGGGGGTGACGGTAGAGGCTCGGGAAGGCGACGGCAGCCCTGCCTTACTCCTTGGCCGATCGGTATGCGGCCTTGGCTCCTTGTGAAAAGATGGTTGGAGTTGATGAAGAAATGCTCTTCTTGCTCTCCTCCTATTGCTCTTCTGGCTTCTCTCTTTCTCTGTGTATTTTTTCTCTGACTATTGGGGAGTCGCTCTGTATATACGTATTTCTCTCTGATATTGTCTATCTTTTCAAGGGAATGGCACCTTGCTATTTATAATAGTGGGATGTGATTATTATGGTTGCCAATGATTAGCTCTTGGAGATGGCAGCGGCCTGTAGATTGGTCAATCCAGGCCGTTCAGTTTTGATTGTGACGAATCCGAGCCATCGAGTGTAGATTACACCAAATCTGATTAGCAATTAATGCTGATTGGAATAAATCTTCCTCATAATGATCTTCTGATGTCTGCAAATAAATTAGATTTATTCTCCTGCACGTGTCCCAAATTATTGGGATTTGGCCCAATCTTTGATGGCAGTAAATCTGAGAAATTAATCGGCTTAGGACACGTGTCCTAGGAGCCACTGGAGGATCTGAACCATATGACGAGTGAGCCGCATATGACTTTGAGCCGCATAGGGTTAGGGCCACGTGTCAGGGCGGTCTGGGTAGTGGCCCTCCCTTGAGCCTTTGAACCACAGGGATGTAATTATTGTGAGCCACATAGGGATACATCCACCTGAGCCGTATGGAGATGATCCTCTTGAACCGCATGAGAAGTTTTTACTTGAGCCGCATGAGGCTTTTTCGGCCTGAGCCGCATAGGACGGATTCACTCTGAACTGCATGAGAAGTCTTTGCTCGAACCGCATAAGGCTTTCTCGGCCTGAGCCGCATAGGACGAATTCATTCTGAACCGCATGAGAAGTTCTTTGCTCAAGCCGCATGAGGCTTTCTCGGCCTGAGCCGCATAGGACGGATTCACTCTGAACCGTATGAGAAGTGAGCTGCATACGAACGCCCACGTGGAAAGGCCACGTGGCATTTTTTATGGCTCTCGGGAGATTTGTGTCAGAGATGTTCTCTCTTCCCTAGAGATTCGTCATTATGACAGAGTCATAATTACTTCTTTTTGTGTCAGGGCTGTCACTTTTTCAGAGTTGTCAGCCGTCAAGCAATTAATACGAGAGGGCAGAGGAGAGGGATGTCCCGCCACGTGTCTTTCTGAGCCGCATGGGATGTCTTGGACCGCATAGCCCATTATGCCGTATGACTCTCCGAGACGCATGGGCTTTCTGAGCCGCATGGGGTTCTTTGGCCACATGAGTCATTTTCTTTAGTATTTTCCATGCTTCTACAGGGACTATTTATGTGGATTTTTTATGGGTTTGGGTAGGCTTTAGAGTCCAACTATAAGAGGGATTGGCACATAAATCTACAAGTTTCCAAATATATGAACCTAGATTTGTAGGGTTTCCTTGTTTGAGTTTAACCCAAATAATACTCCATTAATCTGAAATAATTATCTAGGATGGCCCCTCTACGTGGGAGTGGCCCTAACAAGTCATCTACAAGTTGTTGGACAAGTTTAGACTCGATAAAAATTACCCGAATTGGAAATAGACTCTAAAAGTTACATAGGGGTCTTATGTGCCATTTGAATTTAAATAGCACATGGGGTCTCGATTGAGTGGGACACCCTAGGCATGTGTGTAGTAGGCTCAAAAATAGTCAAAATCATCTATTGGGTCGTTTAGGTTGGATTGGTGTCGAGTCTCGATTTCAAGTTGGAAGTTACGACAAATCTCACGGTAAATTACTTCTTGGCCTAAATTGAACCCGAAGTTATGCGAAGCAAATAGAATACAAGAATACATATTTAAGTGGGACATGATATACCAAATCGAAGATAAACTTGTCTTGGTCAAAACTCATGAAGGAAGTTTTTAGAGTTTGACATTTCTTGTGCTCCAAAAATCAAAGCTACGGAAGAGTATATTTTATGATCATGAATAAAAGAGGGAAAATATATAATAACCAATATATAACTCAAATAAAATGTATAAAATATATTTATATAATATGTCAAAAATTCAGAGGTCTTACAACTATAAAGCTAAAGCCCATGTAAACTATTAATCAATAATGTAGGACAAAAATAGCTACAAAAATATTATAGGGCTAGAGGCCCAATAACAATTAATTTTGTAATTTAGGGCTAATAGCCCACTTAAACAATAATCAAGAAAATATAGGGTTAGTAGCCCATTTTGCCCACTAATCAAGTCATGCCCAAATCCAAAATTTTATTTATATATACATTTACATTTTCCCTGCCATTAATAGATAACGTTTAATTAAATTAAATAATTAAAACAAAACAAAAAATAGAGATAGTGGACATAGAGAAAAGAGGGAGGACACAGAGAAGAAGAACGAGAGAGAGGGAAAGAGATTGAGACGGACAGAGAGAGAAAAAGAGCAAAAGATAGAGGAATATAAGAGCGGTAGCTCACCATGGTTCTGGGCAGCATGACGCTATGGAATCGGGATCGGCATGGGAATGCAATTGCCGAAGAACTTAATGTAGGACCATTGAGCACCTCTAAAGGGGGATGAATAGAGTCTGTGCGTGTGCAACAGAAAATATTACCAATTAAAAATTTAAACTTATATACTATGGCAAGTAAAAGCAAATAATATGATAGTAAATAGCTTGCAGTAAAGTAAGAGTTAATAAGATCAAACTCAGTGCATAGCGATATATACTGATTTCCCTCTGAGAGGACTAGTCCAGTCTCAAGTATTCCTGCTCGATGTTAATCCACTATGGCACAAGCTTTAACTGAGTGCTTGTAACTCTTACAATACCATGCTTGGTGATAAGTGCACGACCGACTTCACAACACTGTACTTGGCGATGAGTGTACGACCGACTCCAGAAGGCAATTTGAAAACTAGAACGTTTTCTGAATTTAGCCTTCGATACAACTCTTCAACACCAAACTCTAGATTGAACAGAAAATATACTCGCTTGGCTAAGAGTAGTATAGGCTTGATTTGAAAGTGTAGCTCATAGAAAATACTTAGAAATGAATAGAGAAGAGAATATCGAATGCATAAGTGATTTGGAAATGTGAAAGTTCTTCTCTATTTATAGTATTTTTGTAGACAGAGTTCAGGCGGAATTCGGATGCAAAAATCTCGCATTCGAATATTGGATACAGATATGGAGAGAATTCAAAATTCTGTTCAAACTACCTTGACCGAACTCGGGCCAAACTTGGGCCGAGTTTCGGACGAGTTCTGTCTGAGTTCTGTCAAACCTAGTTTGGGCAAATTGGTTGGGTTTTAGGCTAATTAGTATGTAGACTTTTGGATAAAAGTTTGTGGATAGGAATAAATATGTAAAACTTGATCTTGATTCCATTGCATTTGGTTCTTGATTCCATTGGGTTCTGGGCTAACCAATACCAATCCTGATCAACCTTATATATTTTTCCTAAACTCAATAAAAGTAAAAATACATAATAAATATGTAAAACTTGATCTTGATTCCATTGCGTTTGGTTCTTGTTGGCGACCGGACTTTTGTAGCTTGTAGCAGTAGTAGGTGCAATCTTGAAACCTGTAAACCTGCAGCAGTATATATATTTTATGTACCGACCAAAGTTGACATTGATTATCAAAATCAGTTGTGATCATGACCAATAGGCCAACAATCTCTCCATTTTGATAATTGACAAACTTTAAGTCTCTACCAAAATATAACAAATATAATAATAAATTTTAAATTTTATACCTGACTTGTCTGAAGAAATCTTTGAAAATAGTATTTTGGTATATGCTCTTCTCCCCTTTTGTCATGTACTCAAAATACGGCTCTCCCGTAATTTATGAATCGAACATCAACAAAGAAAAATAGAGTAATACCAAATAACAAGTCAACAGCTCAAGTATTATACAAGATCATCAGCAGTAGAAAAAAATATCAGCAGTAAATGAAAGTTAACAACTCATATAAATGAAAATGCCACTACAACTGAGAGGTCTAAAGTGCATAATATAAAATTACTACATAGAATCAAGTCCAAAAGCATAAAGAAATAATAAGTGTCACTATATCATCATCAGCCAGACAGATAGATCCATAAAAAAATAAAAGACTAAAATATTTGATCAGCTATCAGCACCACCATGAACAGCATCAGGCTGAGCATTAGCAGGCGGGGCAGTAGCAGGATGCTCGATCGGATCAAAATAAGAGGTCATCGGGTCGAAGTAAGCATACGACGGAGCATCACCAAGTCTCGATCCAACAAAATCAGGATGATGGATGATGGATGATGGATGATAGTCGTCGGGGTAGTAGGATGGTGAACCATCGTCCACTGGAGGTCTGCCATAGCATTTCTCAAAACCTGAGTCTGAGAAATGTGGCAGAACTCAGCATAACTAAAGCGAGTCAGATCGGCCTGACGCTGCTGTCCATAGAGAGCGACAAAAGCAACAAACCTCTGATAGAGCTTGTCAATGGTATGACCCAGAGCTGTAGGGGTTGGAGCATCTGTTGGGGCTACGATTGGAGCAAGTGGAGGTAGAGGTGGAGGATCACCAGGTGGGTGAGGGAACTTCCTTGACCTAAGAAGCTCTGAAGGCATTCCAGAGATAGGATAAAGCTCTAAATCGATGTCAAATTTCTAGAAGATGGCTGCAAGATACATAAGATATAGGAGGTTATGGCCTGCCCTCTGACAGCTGGTCATAATGGATATCATAGTCTTAGGAAAAGAAAAGGTAATCCCAAAGTGGATGTGATACATAGTAGATAACTCTAAGAGCATGATCTCGTCAGTCGATCTCGTCTTAGGTAGTATAGATGAAATGATAATGCGATGAAGTTCATAAAATTGTTGCTTAAGGTGGCATGTGAACAACCGTTTCTAGGGAACTGGATCGGGATGACACAACGTGACCATGAAGGAGTCAAGGGTCATGGCAGAAGAAAATTGAACCTTCGTAAAATTGACGAGAGCGTCACTAATGTCTAGCATTAAAAAATATTCGCTCAAGTCGGCAGAATTGAATTCAAATTCCTTGCTACTAACAGATGAATGAATGCAATCGTCTGCTTCTTGCATGTTGCATCAAAACATGCGGACTGTATTATCATGAATTGGATAGGAAATCTATAGAAATTTGTGAAGTCCTAGGGTTTTAAAAGTGATAGCTTATTTCGAGAATAAGGTAAAGTTTATCATTTTATACTGGCAAATTTTTCGATACCGAAAATGATCAAACCAAAGGGTTGATCTCTCGCATGAAAGAAAGAGTGCCGGGTCATAGTCATCATCGTCATCGGGATGAGAGGGACTGAATATGTTAACCGGTTTATATTCCGATGTGAAAGATGAGGCAGTGTCTTTAGTTTTCTTCCTCTTAAAAATTTTATGAGCCATGAATTGAGAAAGAAAAAAAATAAGAAATATACATCAACGGAGATAAAAAAAAAATGGTAAAGAACGCCTTCTTAGAGCCTTAGATTCAAGAAGAATCAAGTTTGGAGGCTTGGGAAGTAGTTTTATAGAATCTAGGGTTAGGGTTTTTGAGGTTCGAGTGGTTGTTCTTTGAGGAAGAAGAAGAGGAATAGAAGAAAGGGGGCTTCTATTCGCGCTTCTGTTTATAAAAAGTGTCCCCATAGAATTCGGTCCGAACTCGATCAAAACTCGGTCCTAGTTTGGTCCGAGTTCAACCACTTGTATTTTAGGTCATGTTTAAGTAATAAATTATAAAAATAACTCAAAACTTGTAATTCTTTGATTTAATTAACATTTATTACCTTGGGTTAGCTATAGGGGCCATATTCCAGCTAGTGGTAGTCCGAAGTCACTTGGCACTGTATCGCATAGTCTTTTACGCTGTGTTGACAGAAGGACCCTTTCAGCCTGTAACTAAAATAACTTCAATTAATAAATTATTGAATCTTAAGTTAGTAAGTATTTTATTAATCATAACACATTACGACTCTAAAAATTCAAGTATGCCTAACTCTCGATGCAGATAGTTGAAACGATCTTCGGCTAGTGGTTTTATGAATATGTCTGCCAGTTGATGATCTTTGTCAATAAACTCTTGACTGATATCACCATGTTGTTAGTGATCATGCAAAAAGTGGTAACATATTTCTATGTGCTTAGTGCATGAATGACAAACTGGATTCCTAGTCAAATTAATAGTACTAGTGTTAACACAGTAAATGGAAATCTTAGTGTAATGCAGATTATAGTCTTCTTCCATCCATAAAATCTGAGCACAACAACGTCCTGCGTTGTGATATACTCAGCCTTAGTTGTTGATAATGCTACAAAATTTTATTTCTTGCTAAACTGAGAGACAAAAGCTTTTCCTAGGAAATGACACATACCGCTTGTACTCGGTCTACTTTACATCCAGCAAAATCAGCATCTGAGTAACCGACTAGGTCAAATGATGTAGTTTTAGGATACCATAAGCCGACAATAAAAAAATTTAAGGTATCGAAAGATGCATTTAACGGCGCATAAGTGTGATTCTTTAGGATTAGCTTGATATCGTACACAAATGCAAATGCAAAACATGATATCAAGATGACTAGCAGTTAAATAAAGTAGACTACCAATCATACATCGATACCTATGCTGCTCGACTGGGTTGCCACTATCATCAATATCAAGTTGTTGATGTTCCCATTGACGTGCCGATAGGCTTTATGTTGTCAAAATCATACTTCTTCAGTAAATCCTTCGTGTATTTGGCTTGATTGATGAAGGTTCCCTGCGAGTGTTGTTTGATCTGGAGTCCTATGAAGTAGTTGAGCTCTTCCATCATACTCATTTCAAACTCACTCTGCATACACTTAGCAAAATCTTGACAAAGTTTTTCGTTAGTAGAACTAAAAATTATGTCATCTACGTAAATTTGAACAAGTAAAATACTGTCAACTAAATATTTGATAAACAAAGTTGTATCAACCCTTCCTTTTGAAAAACCATTTTCAAGTAAAAAAGCACTTAGACGTTCATACCAAGCACGCGGTGCCCTTTGAGTCCATAAAGTGTCTTTCTAAGCTTGAACACGTTATCAAGTTTTTGAAAATCCTCATATCCAGGGGTTTGTTTTACAAAAACCTTCTCTTTTAAAAACCCATTCAAAAATTACTCTTCACATCCATTTGAAAAAGTTTAAAATTGTGAAAATATACAAATACACAAAATATGTGAATAGACTCTATCCTAGCAACAGGAGCATATGTCTCATCATAATCAATTCATTTTTCTTGATTATAACCTTGTGCCACTAGACGTGCTTTGTTGCATAGAATATGTCCATCTTAACTTAGTTTATTTCGGAACACTCATTTGGTACCAATTATCGATTGACTAATAGGTTTAGGAATAAGTTCCTAAACTTGCTTTCTCTAAAATTGATTAAGTTTCTCTTACATGGCATCAATCCAAAATCCATAAAAAATAGTATCTGCTACTGCTTAGGTTCTAGTTGAGAAATGAAAGCTACATTTGCTGCTATGTCAATAGTAGAAGAAAGCGTACCTACTTTCTTCGATACATCACCTATTACAAGTGTCTCTGGATGGTGTGGCATGAATTTCATCTTTTTAAGTAGACTCTTCAGATGGCTCTCATTGGTAGCAGTATCTTTACGTGCCTTAGAATTGTTTTGTACAACCTTATCATCACTGTCGCTATATCTATTACTGTTGAGCTCATTAAAAGAAATATTAATTGATTCTTCAACAATCATAGATCTTTTATTAAAAATTATGTATCCCATACTCATGGCAGCATACCCGAAGAATACCCTTTCGTCTGCCTTCGAGTCGAACTTCCAAGTTGTCCTTGGTATTAAGGATAAAACAGTGACAACTAAAAACTTTGAAATAAGAAATGTTTGGAATCTTTCCAAACCATAATTCATAAGGAGTTTTTTCGATATAGATTGAATTAACACCCTTACAAAACATGGCAGGTTGTACTTACAGCTTTTGTCCAAAAATACTTAGAAATATTATGCTGATTCAGCATGACTCTAGCCATATCGCTTAGAGTACGATTATTCAGCTCCACAACACCATTTTGTTGAGGAGATCTAGGACAAGAAAACTCATGGTAATATCTATTATCATCACAAAATATTTTGAAATCAGTATTTTCGAATTTGCCACCATGATCACTTCGGATTCGAATAATCATGAAGCATTTTTTGTTTTGTACCTTTTTGCAAAAAACTTGAAATTCAAAAATGGTATCACTTTTAATTGATAAAAAGTACACCCAAGTATAACGAAAGAAATCATCAACTATAACAAAGGTGTAGAGTTTACTGCCAATACTAGTGACTCTACTAGGACCAAATAAATCTATATGAATTAACTGCAAAGGTCTAGAAGTGCTTACAACGTTGATGGATTTAAAGGATGACCTAGTTGCCTTATTTTTTTTACAATCAGAACATACCATATCTCTCTTGAAGGAAATTTTTGGGTGTCTTTTTACCAGCTTTTTAGTTGATATTCGTAAGATAGTGTCAATGTTTGCATGTCCTAACCTCATGTTCCATAGCCAGCTTTCATCCTAATTGGCTACTAGGCACTTACCTATATCCTTAGTACATTCTAGAAAAAAAAACATATATATTGTCTTCCCTTATCCCTTCATATACGGGACTACCGGTAGATATTTCATATACAGAACATTTGTCTTTCACAAAATTGATACCATAACCATTATCTGCCAAATGACTTATGCTCAACAGGTTATATTTCAATTCTGTGACTAGACAAATGTCTTTTATTTTTGGGTAAAGAGACATACCAACAGCACCAATTCCTATAATATTATCTCGAAGATTATTCCTAAAGGGAACATACCTTTCTTTTTTCATCGATAGCGTAGCGAATAATGACGCATCACCTGTCATGTGTCACGAACATCTGCTATCAAGTATCCACTTGCTTTTAGCATTAGAGGATTGAGGGTCCACCTATAAAATGAGTAGATGTAACCTTTGGTACCCATTTCTTCAAGGGTCCTGCATGATTAGTTTTTGGAATCCAAGTAAGTATATTTTTGTCAACTAGCTTTTTAGCTCAACAGTACTGTGATATATGCCCGTATTCACCACATTATGTGCATGTAATTTTAGAAATAGTGCTCTTTATTTCTGTGTTGACATGCTTTTTGTGTATCTTCCTTGAAAACTTGTATGTGAAAGCATATTTATGAGGAATGTATTGCTTTTATTCTTTCTTTGATTTAGTCCTTTTTGGTGTGTACATAGTGTTAGGACTAACCTTATGTCGTATAACAGGAATGACATGTTTGCCTAATTTTATCTCTAACTTTTTAGAGATGGCACAAGACTCTTCGAATTTTGCAGTCATATCCATGAGTCTTTGCAAGGTGCCTCTTCTTCTATATCATAAACTTCTTACACTTTGACATAGTCTTTTTCTTTTTGTTCTATAGTGAGGATATCCTCATGATAGTCTAATCTAATTTTGGCTATCTCCTCCGTGTTATCGATAGTAGATGTCACTTTGATATCTTCTAAAAGATTAGACAATCTAGCTATTTTGGTTGTGTATGCCTTAATCTCTTTGCGAGATTGTTTATACTTGCCCAACAAATTTTTGTGATCTTTAAGTAGCTCGCTAAAGGCATTTTCAAACTCATTGAAAGTAAAATCATCATTAAAAGGGTTCTCATATACCTTTTGTATGCCATTAGACAGACAGTTGCATTATCGTTGGGTCTGTCCTTCTCTTCTGACTCACTGGCCTCACTTTCATGCCAGATTCTGGTGTTAGCGTACTTTCGACCAGTTATAGCTTTTCTGCTCGATCTCGATCGGTCATATGGACTGTTTTTCTTCGTTAGTGGACAGTTCTTCTTCATATGCCCTGACTTCTTACACCCAAAACAGATAGTTTCTTCTTCGTTGCTTTTATGAATGTCTTTTTTCTTATGGTTTCATCTCTCAAACTTTAAGAATTTTCTAAAGTTTTTGACCAGCAGGGCCTGTTCATCACCATCAGAATCTTCTTCATCAGAATTATTACATGAGACTCTTCTGGCTTGAACTTTGAAAAAGATTGATTTTCCTTTGGGAGTTGCCTCTTCAAAGTCTTGTAGGTCCAGCTCATGAGTCATGATGTCATCATGGTGAGGTCGTTTCCTTCAATGATCGTAGAGGCCTTCGTGTTCCAGTTAGTTGCTAGAGCCCACAGTACCTTCATGATCTTTTGGTAATTGTTGTAATCGTTACCAAAAGATTGTAGAGGATTCGTAATATCAAGAAAACGAGTGAACATCTGTGTAATTGACTTACCAGTTTCATCTTAAATGACTCATATTCCTGTGTCAATCTACTGATTTTAGATTCCTTCACTTGGGAAGTCCCTTCATGAGTTACCTCAAGAAGTCTCCAAATTTTAATAGATATCGTACAGGTGGATACGCAATTAAACTCGGTTTTGTCAATTGTACGGAATAGTATATTAATGGCTCGTGCATCTAGACTAGCCTGTGTTATTTCATGCTCAGTGTATTTATCACGGGGCTTGTTTACTAATGCACCAGCAATCATTGTTCTAGGCAGTTTCTTGTAACCGTCTATAACTATCGACCAAAGATCGAAGTCCAGTGGCCTTAGAAAGAATCCCATCCGTGTTTTTAATAGGTATAATTTGTTCCATCAAATAGTGACGGTCTATTTGTGGATTGCCCTTCACTGTTGAATATTGATTTAACGACTATTATAGATATATATACTCTCTAGATGGTTATATATATGTATAACATACTTTGATACCAATTGTAGGACCGTTGAGCACCTCTAAAGAGGAGATGAATAGAGTGTGTGCGTATGCAGCAGAAAATATCAACAATTAAAAATTTAAACTTATATATTAAGGCAAGTAAAAGCAAATAATATGATAGTAAATAGCTTGTAGTAAAGTAAGAGTTAAGAAGATCAAACTCAGTGACACAACGATATATACTAGTTTTTCTCTGAGAGAACTAGTCTAGTCTCGAGTACTCTTACTCGATATTAATCCATTATGGGACAAGCTTTAACTGAGTGCTTGCAACTCTTACAACATCGCACTTGGTTACAAGTGCACGACCAACATCACAATACCGTACTTAGCGACGAGTGCACGACCGACTACAAACGGTAATTTAAAAACTGAAATGTTTTCTGAATTTAGCGTCTGATACAACTCTTCAACACCAAACTCTAGATTGAACAAAAACTATACTGCTTGGCTAAGAGTAGTATAGGCTTGATTTGAAAGTATTGATCGTAGAAAACACTTAGAAATGAATAGAGAAGATTGAATGAATGAGTGATTTAGAAATGTGAAAGTTTATCTCTATTTATAGTGTTTTTGTAGACCGAATTCGGACAGAGTTCGGATGCAGAAATCTCGCATTCGAACATTGTATACAGATATGGAGGGAATTCAAAATTTTGTTCAACTACCATGACCGAACTCGGGCCGAGTTTTGTCTAAGTTCTATCAAACCTAGTTTGGGCCAAATGGTTGGGTTTTGAGCTAATTATATGTGGACTTTTGGATAGAAGTTTGTAGATAGAAAGGTTATATATTTGTGGACTGAGAAAAAGCTAAGCCAGTACTGATCCTGATCAACCTTACATATTTTTCCTAGACTCAATAGAAGTGAAAATATAGAATAAATATGTAAAACGTGATCTTGATTCCATTGCGTTTGGTTTTTGATAACGATAAGACTTTTGTAGCTTGCAGTAATAGTAGCTACAGTCTTGAAACCTGTAAACCTGTAGCAGTATATATATTTTTTGTATCGACCAAAGTTGACGTTGATTATCAAAATTAGGTGTGATCATGACCAATGGGCCAACACTTAGATCTGGCGGTGAGAAGTCGAGGCGACCCTCGAAAGAAGTGGATCTAGTCGAAGGAAGGTCAACGGTGGTGATGGTAGGGTTTGGGACTACGATCGTCGATGGTCATGGCAGCGGTAGCGGTGGTGTCGAATGGTGGGGAGAGTTTATGTTGTTGGTGTTGTGTGATGGTGGCAGCAATGGTGGTTCTAGGTAGTTGTGGTCGGCTCCAGCATGGTCAATGGAGTAGGCAGGGGTGGTCACAGTGGTGGTTCTGTGGAATGGTGGTGGCAGGGATGACCGAGGCGGTCGGGTCAGGTGTCGACGGTAGAAGATGGAGGCTAGAGGTGTAGGTCAATGATGGTGGTGGAGTTAATGATGATGGTGGTGGAGTTGCTGATGATGGTGGTGTGTGATTATCCAGTACGTCCGGGGAAGATGGCCGGGCGGGGAGGACTGAGGAGGTGGGGGTCGCCGATTATCCAGCTGGACAGAGGAGTCTTCTATTGTCCGTATCGGACTGTTGATACGGACATAGGAATTGGGTTTGATTTTCTATGGGGATGGGGACGTGTCTGGTGTGTCAAAAATGAAAAAGATGGTAATATAAATATAAATAAATAGTGGAAGGAAATGGATGGACGCGAACACGATGCACGGATACGAAATAAAATGGTAATAGTTGAGGAATGGAAATAGCCCAAATATATAAGTAATGGGTGCTTGCTCCCGAGCATATGGGGAGTGGCAAGGGAAGGGTGTGGAAGCTAGGACAATTTCTAGAGCCCACATGGCTAATCCCTTAGAGGACTAACAAGAATAAATAGTCAAATGATTAATTAAACCAAAAAGTTTATTTATACTTTTATTTAATCAATAATATAGGGCAAAGATACCTACTAAAATATTATAGGGCCAGAGGCCAGTAACTAATTAATTTGATAATTATGGCTAATAACCCACTTAAATAATAAACAAGCAAATATTGGCTTAATAGCCCATTTTGCCTACTAATCAAGTCATACCCAAATCCAAAATTTTATTAACATTTATATATACAATTATATATATATATATATATATATATATATATATATATATATATATATATATATATATATATATATATATATATATATATATATATACACTTTTCTAGTCATTAATATATACCTTTTCATTAAAATAATTAAAATAACACAATTAAAAGGAAAGAAAATAGAGAAAGTGGACACAGAGGGAGAGAGGGGGGTCAAAGAGAAAAAGAACGAGAGAGAGGGGAAGAGATCGAGAGGACAAAGAAAAAGAGAGCGAGAGACAGAGGAAATGGAGAACAGTGGCTCACTATGGTTCTGGATAGTGCAGCGCTACGGAGTTGGGCTCGCCACATGGGAACGAGGTCGCCGACGAGCTTAGATCTAGCGGCAAAATATCGAGGCGGCACTCGAGGAAAGCAGATCTGGTCGGAAAGGAAGGTCGACATTGGTGATGGTCGGGTTTGGGGCTGGAGACGTTGGGCGATCGTGGCCGCAGTGGTAGTAGTATCGAATAGTGGTGAGGTTGATGTTGGTCTTTATGTGTTATGGTAGCGGGGACGATGGTTCTGGGTAGTTGTGGTCAGCTCCGGCGTGGTCGATGGTGGGCTAGGCAGGGGATGGCTGGCTGGGGCTGGAAATTTAGGTGGTGGTCATGGTAGTGTGGCTCTGTGGAGCGATGGTGGCGGCAATGACCGAAGCGCTCGGGTTAGGTCCGACGGTGGATGATGGAGGCTGGATGAGTATGTCAATGATGATGGTGGAGTTGCTGAGGATGGTGGTGGAGTTACTGATAAAGGCGGTGGTGATGGTGGTGTTTTATGATCCAGTATAGCCGGAGATGAAGGCCGTACAGGGAGGAGTGAGGAGGCGGGGGTGGCCAATTGGCTAACTGGACAGAGGAGTCTTGGATTATCCGTGTCAGGCTGTCGATGTAGTGCCCCATCCCGCTCAGTTCAACAGAGGAATCGAAAGGCAATGATGTTTGGACTTAGCCTTGCAACAGCTTGCTCGAAGTCCTTCTCGGCCGAGACAACTCCTCGCTCAGGTGGGTGGCTTCGGTGAACTTGTTCCAGGTTGGCCTTCACACTAACAAAAAAAAGTTTTTATTACACAGAATAGACTTGATAATAAAAGAGATGAATCCACATAGCTAAGAAAATAATTCCATTGAGTTAGGTATATGTGTAGAACATGGAAAAAGTGTCATAATATTGCTTAGATATTTTCTACGATGGTTTTCAAAGTTGGCACTAGGTCCTTCGACCGCACGGTTGAGTTAAGTAGAGTTCTGTCATGGGCTATCGACTTAATGTTATAGCAGGCATGGCCCCACGGTTCCTCGACTTGTTATAGCCATACAGTATTACGTTTTGAAAGCTCGTCATATAGAGTATGACTTGGTTAGTAGTGTTGCATGGTTGGGTTATGGCACGGAACACAGTTGGTTCAAGTTGAGTATGCATAAGGACTATCAAATAGTCGTTATTTAGTTTGAGTATGAAGATTTTGATAACATAGAAATTTCTCAGGACCGGTAGTCATCGTGGTAATCTTCTAACCCTGGAGATGCATTAAGATGAAAAAATAAGATGAGAATTGGTCTTATAAGTACGTCAGATTGACTAGAGTCTTGCATGGTCATGGACAACTTGTGCAAAGGTGTTAGTTCCTCGAACGATTGTCAGGGCACCGGGATCATTTCGTACCTAGGGGAACAAGTTTGCCATGTCCGACTATGGGGCAAAGCGAAAAGCTTCAGGTAGTTTGACTGAAGGATGACTCCGAAATGCTCGGTGATTTGGGGCATTCAGTCGGGCTAGCTACCTTGTACTGAATGATCGTCGCCTAACACATCAATGTCTAATATGGCTTCAATTACCAGTGACCCTTTATATAGATGAGTCGGTGTGCTGAGCGGCAATCCGTATGCATGGTGCCGGTTGAGCCACAGGAAGTATTAGCATAGCATGAATGAGTCAATAAATGTATGTACGGTTTACAACAAAAATATGGATCCTAAGATTAAGCTATAGCAGAGATACGTGCTTCGGCAGGAGATGTGGCATCGTGTGTTTGAGTCATTGACACTAAGTTCACCAATCTATAGTTAAATCAATTGAGAGTAGAAATGGAGGGAAGTTGTAAGGCAAGTTTTGAGTATAGTACACTAAGTTGTGAGGCACAACCTCGATGTTGAAACACCGATGAAGTATATGGCACGATCATGTTGTTGCGGCACAAAGTAGGCAAGTAATGTATGTCTAAAAACTGATCCTAAGGCAAGATTAGAAAGACCACAAAGGGAATAAGTTGTACTCACTAAAATAACGTGTTAGTTTTATATGGGTGGGCGAGGGCTCACTCACCAGTACAGTTGTGTACTGACAGCCTACCAGTTTTCATGTACAACTTCAAGTACTTGCATCGTTCGGGGCATAGCTCGCTCGAAAGTGCTGAGGTATGGAGTTCCTTAGCATTTTGAGGCGTGCGGCCGTGTTGAAGATTTCACCTGTACGGGACATAATGTATGGACATCGTCTTCTGAACCACCCACAAAGTTGTAAGCCTTCTGGCATGAGCGATTATAATTGACACAAGAGAGAGAACTGAGTGTTTGTATCAAAAAAGAAAGTGAGCTTGAGTCACTTGTAATCTTGGCTTCGTTCCCTTATAATCTTATTTTCAATATCGCTGAAGAGTATTATTTTGTACAAGTCTTTGTGTTATTCAGCTTCTCTGCTTGGGACTTCTGTGCGACGACCTCGTCGCTTAGCCTGTAATCGGTCGTTATAGAACCCGTCTTATACGAGCGCAACCTAGACTTGCGTGGCATCATGCCCTAGCGAGGATGAATAGGTCTGTAGAACCGGAGGGTGACATAATGGTATCAGAGAACGGCTTTACGTCCATAGGCTTACGATTGAATTCTTTAACTCTTATGTTGCCTTAGTTCTTGATGTTATTGGTGAAGAACAGTTTGGCAACTCTAGAGGGGGGTGAATAGAGTTTATATAGAAAAATAGCCAATTAAAAATAACTCTTTCACCAGCAATAAATAATCAGAGTAAAGTGCGGAAAATAAATGAAGAGCAGAAGAGCATACGCAAATACAGCGATTTTAACCTGGTTTCCCTCGTGGAGGACTAGTCCAGGCCTGAGAACTCTAGCTCAGGATTAAATCCACTATTTGTGAAATAGTAGTTTACAACCCGTGCCTTTTCTTCAGAAGAGCACGTCAACTTCTAACAGAGGATCACAGTGGCAATTTGCTTGGAATTGTCCAAGCGACTTCTTCGACTCTTGCACAAGAATCCTAACTGAGAGATGCTGAGCACTCGAGACTTAGGAGGCTTGTGGCTAGTAGATGGGAAGGGTATGGCTTATTTAGCTTATAAGAGAGAAGAGAAGAGAAGATTGGATGATCTGAAATGAGAGAATTCATGCCCTATTTATAGTATTTTTATAGGCAGAATTCGGCCAGAATTCGGGTAGGAAAATTCAATAATTTGGCCGTTGGACAACTAGCAACTAGCTAACCCTAAAATTAGGGTTCCTGATTTCTAGGGGACAGAGTTCGGCCCGAACTCTGTGTGGAGGCAGAGTTCGGCCCGAACTCTGTCTCCAGAGCACAGAGTGGTTCTAAGGGGACCAGTGGGCAGTTTTTGGTTCAGTGGAGCTTGGGATTTTGGGTAGGTTATAGACTAAGTTCCAAGAGCTCAGTATGACTCAGAGTACACAAGTCTAGACTCAATGAAATTATAAAATACAGACTCCAGAACACACTGAGAGCCGGAGACTGAGCTGTCATCTGTCTTGAACTGAATGCAGTCGTCGTGTGTCGTATTGAATTAATACAAATATTATTTAGTCAATGTAGTCAATATTTGGTTGACTGTGACTTTGTGTCAACAATCTCCCCCATATTGATAATTGACAAAATAATATATGTATATTTCAATATTCATACCTGGATACAGTTGATTGTAACATAGCTCCCCCATAAACGATGCCTGAGCTAAAAGAAGATAGCTCCCCCGTAAACCATGAACGGTGTCGAGCTAGAAGCTATAGCTCTCCCCCGTACAAAATGCATAGAACCTGTGACCTGATAGATAATATTTCCCAGAGCAAAAACAAGCACAGATATACACAGATATACGAATGCATAGAACCGGTGGCCTGATAGATAATATCTCCCAAAAGCAAAACAAGCACAAAACTATAAAAATAAAAATAAAAATATACATTATTTCTCCCCCTTTTGGCAGTTAGCAATATAAAGAAGCAATGAATAGTAATGCAACCACACCAAGCAGAGAAGAAACAGTGAAATACTAAGCAAAATAAGTCACTGACATAAAGTAAAACGATGATAAAGGACAGAAAATGTCATCCACCAAACCAAGTGGCCAACTCATAAACAGAGTACATAAAACCAGCTACATAAATCCATAATAAACTAAATAACTGAAAGCAAAAAGTAACTAAGATCATCAGCAGTAGCAGCAGCAGATCGAGCCTATCTCCATCACGGAGCACGAGAAGGTCCTGGAACATCGGAAGGACCAGGGAAGGAGCGACGAGGGTCCACAAAAGCATCATCCGGATCCATGTAACGCATAACCCACGGATCATCAATGCGATGACCCGCGCACGCTGGATCCCTCTCCATGGGAATGTGCAGATGCTGAGACAGAGAGTACCGGATATCATACAGAGAGTTGCCGAGAGCACTCATCTACAGAGTGGTACGATAGTCTAGCTGTGTCCAGCGATCGTCCTCAAGAGTAAAACGATCCCGGAGCATGGTCTGAATGGACTCAAGAGTGGCAGGTGGAGGAGGTGCATCCTGACCAAAAGGAGGGGCGTCAGGCTCCTTATCATCAGAATGCTCAGAGGCCTCAGGAGAGGCGACAACTGCCTGAGTACGGCGTGCCTTGGACAGAAAAGCAGGAGCAGGCAAGAACTGACAGTCATGAATAGGAATGATGAATGCACGAAAAACCATAGGAAGGTATAAAGGATAAACCAACGCTCTTGGTTTCTTCCTATAATTTATCATCCAATCCATCATTGTCCTAGGAAGATTGAATGGGATACGATAATGGAGGTGATATAAGGCAGAAATCTCAAAGTAAGTAACTTCATCTGTTGAGCCAGCCTTGGGCAAGATAGTATTGAACACGATGCGATGAAGTTTATAAAAGTAGGGGGTGAGATGCTTGGCCTTTAGCTTGCGAGGACTTACGTTAGGAGCACATAAATCCTCCTTGAATCCTTCAAGGGAAGTATCGCCAACAAATTGAAGTTGACGTGCTTCCACAAGCTTGTCCCACACATCAAGATCCGGGAGAGCAAGAAAGTCTCCCAACTCAGAATCATTGAAGGCAATATTAATGCCAGCAACCCGGGAATAGATGTGGGTTGCATCGTGAGTCAGATTACAGTAGAACATTTGGATTGCACTATGGTAAATGACAGAATTGGAAGCAACTAGTTCATCCAAACAAAGATCACAAAATAAAGATGCATATTGAGAAAATATTGTGAAATTGATGGGATGGCCCCCAAACACCGGACGAGTCCTAAAATCGCTAAACCATTCATTAGAGGCGTCTAGCGACACAAATAGACGGTCGTCGTATGTGTTAGGGTCATCGGGACACGGCGGATTGAACAACGGATGAATGGGGTGTTGTTCAACAACTTGTTCAATCGGAGGAGGAGGAATCGAAGAGGAAGCTCCCTCATGTCGAGTCCTTCTCCCTCGTTTGGACAAGCGAGATGCCATTTGCAAAGAATATAGGAAAACTTGAAAATGATAGAAGGAGAGAGTTATACCTGAAAATAATACCAAACAGTGGAAGAGAATGATGAGAAACCCTTTTTCCTTGATTTTGAGAAGTAATGGAGCCTTCTAGATCAAAAACTAGGGTTAGGGTTTTGAGAAAAGAGTTTGGAGAGGTGAGGAAGGAGGCAAAGGTGAAGGAGAGAGAGGGAATCCCGAAATAAAATAGGGGTTTGTCTTAGGTCGGATGAAATATTGACCATAGGATCTAAATTGATCCAACGGCAGAGCCAGATCCCGACGCTGGAACTAAGGGACCGAACTCGACCCGAACTCTGTTAGGGGCAGAGTTCGGCCCGAGTTCTGGATCAGTGGTCCAGAACTAAAAGCAGGCTGAAAAGATAGAAACATTGATTAAGTGTTGAACAAAAGAGATTTTGAGGATAAAAGATTGATGAAAACAATGAAGTACATAGAGAGGTACACAAAGGTCATAATGAACTTTAGGAAAAATCAATTAGGCAATAATAAATCGGAACAAACCATATAATAAACAAGGAAATATATTGTAATTCAGTATTTCAAATTTGCCATGGGTTAGCTGCAGGGGCCGGATCCCAGCTAGCGGTAGTCCTGAGGACTAGTGCACCGTGTCGCTTAGGCTTTTACGCCTTTTTGTCAGAAGGATCCTTTCGGCTTGTACCCATAATAAATTTGTCATAAAAGAATCAAAATATACTCGATATTTATGCAAGTAAGTCTCAACTTATAACTGCTTCATCCAAAATTCCAAGTTCACGACAAAGAAAATTGAAGCGCTCTTCGGATAATGGCTTAGTAAAGAAATCTGCTAGCTGATGATCAGTGTCAATAAATTCTAAGTTAATCGTGCCATTTTACTGATGATCACGCAAAAAGTGGTGTCTGATCTCAATGTGTTTAGTGCGTGAGTGGCAGACAGGGTTCTTAGTCAAATTGATGGCACTAGTATTGTCACAGAATATAGGAATATGCATGAAAGATAACTTATAGTCTTCAAGGGTTTGCTTCATCCACAGAATTTGTGCACAACAACGCCCAGCTGCTATGTATTCAGCTTCTGTTGTGGATAGTACGACAGAGTTCTGCTTCTTGCTAAACCATGAGACTAAAGCCTTTCCTAATAAATGACACGTGCCGCTCGTACTTTTACGGTCGACCTTGCATCCAGCAAAGTCAGCATCAGAGTAACCGATAAGGTCAAATGATGTTGACTTGGGATACCATAGGCCCACTGTAACCGTACCCTTAAGGTATCGAAAGATACGCTTAACCGCGGTCATGTGAGATTCCTTAGGATTTGCTTGATATCTAGCACATAGGCAAACACTAAACATGATATCGGGGCGACTAGCAGTTAAATAAAGTAAGCTGCCTATCATACCTCGATACTTACGTTGATCAACGGGTTTGCCGCTCTCATCTGGTTCGAGTTAGGTTGAAGTAGCCATTGGAGTGCTGATTGGTTTGATGTTGTCAAGATCGAACTTCTTCAGCATGTCCTTGGTATACTTCGATTGACAGATGAAAGTTCTATTTGCCAGTTGTTTTACTTGCAGACCAAGAAAGTAGTTGAGCTCTCCCATCATGCTCATCTCAAATTCCGTCTGCATACACTTGGCAAATTCTTGACAAAGAGTTTCATCAGTAGACCCAAAAATAATATCATCAACATAAATCTGAATTAATAAAATGGTGTCTTTAAAAGATTTTATAAACAGTGTAGTGTCAATTTTCCCTTTTGAAAAACATTTCTCAAGTAAGAAGCTACTTAGCCTTTCATACCAAGCTCTGGGGGATTGTTTGAGGCCATAAAGTGCTTTCTTTAGCTTGAACACGTGGTCGGGAAATTTGTAATTTTCAAAGCCAGGAGGTTGTTTCACATAAACTTCCTCCTTAATAAAACCATTCAGGAAAGCACTTTTCACATCCATTTGAAATAATTTAAAGTTTTGAAAATTAGCAAAAATACAAAGCATCCGAATGGATTCTAGTCTAGCAACAGGAGCATACGTCTCATCGTAGTCGATACCTTCCTCTTGGTTGTATCCTTGAGCTACTAGACGAGCTTTGTTACGTGTGACTGAACCATCTTCATTTACTTTGTTTCTAAAAACCCATTTAGTACCAATTATCGAGTGATTAACCGGTCTAGGAACGAGTTCCCATACTTGGCTTCTCTCGAATTGGTTGAGTTCTTCTTGCATAGCAGAAATCCAAAATTCATCATTAAAAGCTTCAGAAATATTTTTAGGCTCTACTTGTGAAATGAAGGCAGTGCTAGCAACGGAGTCTCTTAGTGATGATCTAGTAGTTACTCCACGTGAAACTTCTCCTATAACTAAATTTTCTGGATGAGAAGGTTTGAAAGAGAATTTCTTAGGCAAACCCTCCAGAGAATTAGTTTCGGTTGAAGTATTCATTGGAGTAGAAGTTGATGGCTCAACGTCATCATCAAGAGTACTTGCTGCACTGTTGTCTTCATCAAAAGTCACATTTGTTGACTCTTCCTAATAAGTGAGCGTTTATTAAAAACTCTATATCCCTTACTCTTGGCGGCATAACCAAGAAAGATACCATCGTCAGCTTTGGCATCAAATTTGCCTAAGTTGTCTTTGGTGTTAAAGATAAAACATCTACAACCAAAAACTTTAAAATAAGAAACATTGGGGGTTCTCCCAAACCAAAGCTCATAGGGTGTTTTCTTCGTAATGGGACGAATCAGCACCCTATTCAAAATGTGGCATGCTGTACTAACAGCTTCTGCCCAAAAATATTTCGGAAGTGAAAATTTATTCAACATGACTCTGGCCATATCGCCGAGAGTTCTATTCTTCCGCTCCACAACACCATTTTGTTGAGGAGTTCTAGGACAAGAAAATTCATGATCAAAACCATTTGCATTACAAAAACTTTCAAAATCATAATTTACAAATTCGCCTCCATGATCACTTCGGATTCGAGTAATCATGTAGCCTTTTTCGTTTTGAACTTTCTTTACAAAAATTTTGAAAGCAGAAATAGCATCGCTCTTATTAGCGAGAAAGAAAACCCATATAAATCTCGAAAAATCATCAACAATAACAAATGCATAAAGTTTGCCTCCAAGGCTAGCTATTCTACTAGGACCAAATAAATCCATATGAAGTAGTTGCAAGGGTCTAGTAGTACTTACAGAGTTGATAGAATGAAATGAGGATTTAGTTGCCTTGTTTAGTTCATATTCGGCACATACCGTGTCCTTTTAAAACGTGATGTCAGGCAATCCTCTCACTAGCTTCTTGGTGGAAAGCCTGGATATAGCATCCATGTTGGCATGACCAAGACGCTGGTGCCAAAGTAGTCGTTCGTCTTTGTGGGCATATAGACATCTACCTGTATTGTTAGTATTTATAGAAAGATAGAAAATGTAGATGTTGTTCTCTCTTTTCCCTTTAAAAGCAATGTCTCCTGTTGACCTATCATAGATGTAGCAACTGTTTTGTCCAATGTTAATATCATATCCATGATCAGCAAGATGACTAATGCTGAGCAGGTTATGCTTTAACTCGGTCACTAGGCAGACATCCTTTATTACAGGAGAAGGAGGATGACCAATGATACCATTACCTATAATGTGCCCTTTGAGATTATTACCGAAGGATACGTATCCTTCTCTCTTTATCGATAGTGATGCAAAAAGATTTGCGTCTCCCGTCATATGTCGCGAGCATCCACTATCGAGAATCCACTTACTTTCAGTTGAGGAGGGAAGGTCCACCTACATCAAGAGTAGATGTGACCTTTGGTACCCGAGTTCTTGAGGGTCCTGAAAAGTTAGTCTTTGGGAACCAAGCATATATCCTTTTATCTACAAGTCTTCTAACTCTGCACTGTGGTGAGATGTGTCCATGTAATCCACAATAAGTACAGATAGCATTCTTATTTATACTAGGAGCATGAGAATAATATCTATAAGCAACAGGATGAGGATGGACATGATGTGAAGAGTTAGCATGGTGAAGATGATTATGCATGGAATAAGTGGCATGGTGATGGTGTCTATGAGGCATAGAATGATGGTATTGTCTATGATGTGTGACATGCTGATATTGTCTAGATGGCATGGCATGATGATTTTGTCTATATGGTATATGAGGACCTTGTCTATATGGCATTGCATGATGATTTTGTCTATATGGCATAGCATGATGATTTTTATGTGTGGAGTGATGTTGATTGTGTCTTTGTGCATGATGTGTGTGTACTGAGTGAGAATTGTTCTTATGCGCACGTGGTTTATGAAAGTTTGTGTATATAAATGCATGGTTATGTGCTGCATGAGAATGACGTGGTTGACTAGCATGAGTGGTGTTGTGTCCATGTGATTGGGTTTGAGGTTGAACAACCTGTTTACCCAATTTGGTTTCTAATCTTTTAGAAACAGCTTGCAGTTCATCAACCTTAATATTTAAGCCATAAATCTTAGTCATGGAAATCTTGTGTCTACTCTTTTCTTCAGCAAGCAACGTGTTGAGAGTAGTAATTTCTTGAGTTTGTTGCTCAATACGTGCTTCAGCATCATGTAAGCTTAATTTAAGCTTGGATACTTCATCAGTGTCATTAGTGGGTGATGTGTTTCTAACATTATCAAGAAGTAAAGAAATTCTTTGTATCTCATCTTCTAGACTTTTGATTTTGTCCTTGGCATGTTTATATTTACCGATGACCTTTTTATGATCATCGAGTAAATCAGTGAAAGCATCGCCAAGTTCATCAAAAGAGAAGTCATCCAGAGTTTCGTTAGATACCTTGTTGGAAGTTGCCATCAGGTACACATTTGCTGTATCTTGAGGAGAGTCCTTTTCTTCCTCAGAGTCACTCGCTTCACTTTCATGCCAAATGCCTGTGTTGGCATATTTCTTTGATGAGTTCCTTTTGTATGGCTTCTCATAGCGGTTGCTCTTCTTCAGGAATGGGCAGTCTTTTCGGACATGTCCAGTTTTCTTGCAACCGTAACAGGTTGGTTCTTCTTCATCGTCTTCTTGAGATTCCTTCTTCCTTCGATTGAAGCGAAAGAATTTCCTGAAGTTGCGAACCATGAGAGCTTGGTCTTCATCATCCGAATTATCTTCTTCGGTCTCATCATGATTAGCTCTTCGTTGATGAGCTTTGAGTACGATCTCCCTGGTCTTCGGAGCAGGCTCTTCGAAGTCCTTGAGGTCAAGCTCGTGAGTCATAAGCTTACCCATCAAGGTCTCCATTGACATTGTTGTGAGATCGTTTCCTTCTATGATGGCTGTCACCTTAGGGTTCCAAATCTTTGGCAGCCCTCTGAGCAGCTTACGAATCTTCTCGTGGTTTGAGTACTGCTTTCCAAGCGAGGATAGAGGATTGATGATGTCGAGGAATCTTGTGAACATTTGAGTGATCGTCTCACTTGGCTTCATCTTGAAAGCTTCGTATTCTTGAGTGAGACGGCTTATTTTGGATTCCTTGACCTATGTGGTTCCTTCATGCGTCACTTCTAGAAGTCTCCATACTTCATGAGCAGTGGTGCATGTAGAGACCCTGTTGAACTCATTCCTGTCTATAGCACAGAATAAAGCATTAATAGCCCTAGCATCTAGACTTGCCTGTTTCTTCTCCTCGACAGAATATTTGTCGTGTGGTTTCTCAATGAGGTCGTCACCATCGACAACTATTCTGGCGGACTTTTTGTAACCGTCAGTGACGACAGTCCACAGGTCAAAGTCTAGAGACTTAAGATAGAAGCTCATCCTTGTTTTCTAATATGTGTAGTTAGTCCCATCAAATAGGGGAGGCCTATGAGTGGACTGACCTTCACCATGATTGGAAATCAAGGATTGTGTGGTTGCCATGGATCAGCTCTTAGGATGTTAGTCCTTGTAAAGAGAACAGAGCTCTGATACCAATTGAAGAACAGTTTGGCAACTCTAGAGGGGGTGAATAGAGTTTATATAGAAAAATAGCCAATTAAAAATAACTCTTTCACCAGCAATAAATAATCAGAGTAAAGTGCGGAAAATAAATGAAGAGCAGAAGAGCATACGCAAACACAGCGATTTTAACCTGGTTTCCCTCGTGGAGGACTAGTCCAGGCCTGAGAACTCTAGCTCAGGATTAAATCCACTATTTATGAAATAGTAGTTTACAACCCGTGCCTTTTCTTCAGAAGAGCACGTCAACTTCTAACAGAGGATCGCAGTGGCGATTTGCTTGGAATTGTCCAAGCGACTTCTTCGACTCTTGCACAAGAATCCTAACTGAGAGATGCTGAGCACTCGAGACTTAGGAGGCTTGTGGCTAGTAGATGGGAAGGGTATGGCTTATTTAGCTTATAAGAGAGAAGAGAAGAGAAGATTGGATGATCTGAAATGAGAGAATTCATGCCCTATTTATAGTGTTTTTATAGGCAGAATTCGGCAAGAATTCGGGTAGAAAAATTCAAAAATTTGGCCGTTGGACAACTAGCAACCAGCTAACCCTAAAATTAGGGTTCCTGATTTCTAGGGAACAGAGTTCGGCCCGAACTCTGTGTGGAGGCAGAGTTTGGCCCGAACTCTGTCTCCAGAGCACAGAGTGGTTCTAAGGGGACCAGTGGGCAGTTTTTGGTTCAGTGGAGCTTGGGATTTTGGGTAGGTTATAGACTAAGTTCCAAGAGCTCAGCATGACTCAGAGTACACAAGTCTAGACTCAATGAAATTATAAAATACAGACTCCAGAACACACTGAGAGCCGGAGACTGAGCTGTCATCTGTCTTGAACTGAATGCAGTCGTCGTGTGTCGTATTGAATTAATACAAATATTATTTAGTCAATGTAGTCAATATTTGGTTGACTGTGACTTTGTGTCAACAATTGGTGCGCTCACTCTCAATGTTCTGCGGCATGTTCCATATAATAAGTCTATATAGTTTGTAAAATCGCATGAAGGGAATTTGTTTGAACAAAGATGGTTTCACGTAGGGCATGGTTAGCCAAGTCGTGTTGGGCATATATACCAAAAATTGCGTCGATAATAGTAAGTTGTGTGCAGGACGAAATGTTTACAAATAAGAATGAGTTGGACTCGATTTGAGTATGTGGGATAACTATAGATTGAGGTATTATCGAAAAGATGATATCGTCGATACGATATAGATGGAACGTGCTTGGATTTTAAGGAATTGTTCTAATGGAAGATTCAAAGTGATCTGTTGTGATTAGAATAATCATTTCAAGGATTTGTTGAGTGATTTCATCCCTGAGTGGTGTATGGGATATCCTTGGGGATGTTTGATCGACTGAGAATCGGGGTGCCAATGAGTCTATCAGCAAGCGACAAAATTGTACAAAGACTTAGAAATAGTGCTTCAAAGTTAGTCGTGACTTGATAGCTAGTATGAGTTTGATTCGAACGATCGTGGAAACGACGTGCATCGAATTGGGATTACACTGAATATGAAATGCAAAAATGATTGAGTAGGCAGATTGAATCGAAGAAAAGTTAAGGTGTAGCGTACGAATGACTAAGTCGAGTAAAATGATGTGGATCATATACAAGAAAATAAATACAAAACTGAACAGAATAAAATTTTGAATTTGACTAAGGAAAGGTAGCACAATGGGAAGATAGCGTGCTTGGAATTATTTGATTTAAAGATACGAGAATGACTGAGATAGATGTTGCTCGATGACTTAAGATCAAAAGATAGACATATGTGATTTTGATTTGAACAAATTGGTGATGTAACTAAATTGATCTTGAATGTCGAGGAGATTATCAAATATCCAGTTTGGATGATAGCGTTAGTTGCATGACTCAGAGTTCATTGTAAAGAAAGATCGTCGGGTTATGTATATCATCGATGGGATTAAGGCGTATCAAAGGTTGATGTTCGATAATTCGGGAGTACTTTAATTCGAGGAATAATGATCGTGTCAAATGTTGATGTTTGATTGCATTCTATACATTGGGATTTTGATTGAAATAAATGTTTGGATGACTTAAGTAGATAAATTTGAAGTTTGCGTGAATGGATAGTACTACTCAGATTAAGCGAATGAAAATGTTGACGGAATTGATGATAAATGAAATAAGGATTGTTATCACTCGAGAAATTTATAGTAGACGATCTTATTGACCCAAACTGGATCGCAGTCAACCTAATCTTGATAATTAACAAATCGATATTTGGCATGATCCAACTCGACACATAAATCGTCATTAAGCTACAAATCAGACAACTATCATATATCAAGTTAGACAATCATCATCGCCGGATTGCTCATTGCAAGTTGTCCAACGGCCAAAATTTTGAATATTTTGGACAGAGTTCTAGCCGAACTCTGCCTCCTAGAACTAGTATATATAGGCACCCATTTCTTCCATTTCAAATCATCCAATGTTCTCTTCTCTTCTACTCCTATAGCCTATACATCCTAAAGAGCTATACTCTTCTCATCTACTAGCCACAAAACTTCCCAAGCCTACAAGGTGCTCGGTGCGAATCAATTAGAAGTTTGTGTGCAAGTGTTTTGAAGAAGTCACTTGGAAAATTCCAAGTTTTGCCTCGGCGATCATTCAAGAAGTTGGTGTGCTCTTCTGAGTAAAGGCACGTGATTGTAAAGCTATTTCACAAATAGTGGATTTTAATCCAGAGCTAGAGTTCTCAGGCCTGGACTAGTCCTCCACGAGAAAACCAGGTTAAAAACTGTTGTGTTTGCATATGCTCTCTGATCTTCATTTACATTCCGCACTTATACCCTAATTAATCATTTGCTAGTTAGGATTGAATAGAGTTAATTTTTTTAATTGTTCATTATTGACACAAGTACTCTATTCATCCCCTCTAAAGTTGCCTACACGTACTTCAATTGGTATCAGAGCTATGTTCTCTTGATACAGGATTTACATCCTAGAGTTGATCCATGGCAACTATATAACCCATCTCTACCAACTATGGTGAGGGTCAATCAAAAAATAGGCCACCCCTATTTGATGGAACTAACTACACTTATTGGAAGACTAGAATGAGTTTTTATCTTAAGTCTCTAGACTTTGACCTGTGGACTGTAGTCATTGATGGCTACAAGAAACCTTCCAGAATAACTGTCGAGGGGAGTCTCGTCGAAAAACTCCACGACAAGTATACTGATCAGGAGAAGAAACAGGCAAGTCTAGACGCTAGGGCTATTAATGCTCTCTTCTGTGCCATAGACAGGACTGAATTTAATAGGGTCTCAACATGCACCACCTCGCACGAAGTATGGAAACTTTTGGAGGTGACTCATGAAGGGACCACACAAGTCAAAGAATCAAAAGTCAGTCGTTTGACACAAGAGTACGAGGCTTTTAAGATGAAGCCAAATGAGACGATCACCCAAATGTTCACCAGATTCCTCAACATCGTCAACCCACTATCTTCTCTTGGAAATTATTATTCTAACCCTAAAAAGATGCGCGAAGTGCTACGAGGATTACCGAAGGTCTGGAACCCCAAAGTCACGGCGATTATTGAAGGCAATGATCATACGGTAATGTCACTAGAAACGTTGATGGACAAGCTGATGACGCATGAGCTTGATCTAAAAGTTTTTGAAGAAATAGTTCCAAAAGAGAATAAGATTGCATTGAGAGCTCATCTCGAAAAATGAGCTCAGAAGACACTGATGACGACGACTCCGAAGGTGACGATCAAGCTCTCTTAGTTCAAAACTTCAAAAAAGTTTCTACGCTTCAACAAAAAGAAGAGGGAACAAAGAGACGATGAGAAAGAACCCACCTGCTTCGGATGCAAGAAGACAGGACATGTCAAGAAAGATTGTCCCTTAGCAAAGAAAGGAAGCAGATATGAGAAGTCGTACAAGAAGCAAACTACAAGGAAGTATGCCAATACTAGCATCTGGCACAAAAGCGAGGCTAGTGATTCATACGAGGAAGAGGACTCTCTGCAAAACATGGCTAACGTCTGTCTAATGGTGACTTCAGATAAGATAAAAGATTCTTTTGATGATTTCTCTTTTGATGAACTTGGTGATGCTTTTAGTGATCTACTTGAAGATCACAAAAAGGTACTCAATAAATATAAACATGCAAAAGATAAGATCAAGGACTATGAAACTGAGATCCATAGACTTTCATGTTTACTAAAAAATATTAGAAATACTACACCCACGAAAAACACTGAAGAGGTATCCAAGCTTAAATTAAGCTTACACGATGCCGAATCAATCATTGAGAAACAAACACTTGATATCACGGCTTTAAACAAAGAACTTGCTGAAGAGAAAAACAAGTTCAAAATTGCTACAGGTAGAATACACGGTCTTACCACTAAATGTGATGAGTTAAATGTTGTCTCTAAGAAATTAAAGATTAAACTGGACAAACAGGTTATTCAACCCCAAGTTCAGTCTCATAGTCACAACACTTACAAACACAAGAAAGCACGTCACCCCAAGAACACTCATTCACATGCTACACAAAATCATGCTTTCATGTACACCTATTCACAAGCAGCACGTAAAACACGTACACGTAAACACCATCATCATCCTGCTGCACTCAATCATTATTATCATCATGCTGCTACACATAGTCTCTATAATCACTCTACTAGCTATCATCACCCTACTTGTAGACATCACTATCAACATGCTCCTAACATAAACATGCATGCTAGATGTACATATTGTAGCCTACATGGACGCATTTCTCCATAATGTAGAATTAGAAGATTAGTTGATAAAAATATATATGCATGGGTACCAAAGTCTAACCTCTCAGGACCCACAAGAATCTGGGTACCAAAGGTCACATCTACTCGTGGTATAGGTGGATCTTCAAAGGCTATATCATAGGTAACAGTACAATGGGTTATCCTCCTTCTCCCGTCATTAATGATGTATGTTTAGTGACTGAGTTAAAGCATAACTTTCTCAGTATTAGTCATCTTGTTGATCATGGTTATGATATTAACTTCAGAAAAACTAAATGCTTTATCTATGATAGATCAACTGGAGACATCGTCTTTGAGGGAATAAGGAAAGATAACATTTACATTTTCTATCTATCTAGTGATACTAACAGTGCAGAAAGATGCCTTTACGCTCACAAAGACGAAAAGCTCCTATAGCATCAACGTCTTGGTCATGCCAACATGGATACTATATCCAAACTATCCACCAAGAAGCTAGTCAGAGGACTGCCAGATATCACATTCAAGAAAGATATGGTATGTGCCGAATGTGAAAAGAATAAGGCTACTAAATCTTCCTTTAAATCCATAAATACTGTAAGTACTACCCGACCATTGCAATTACTTCATATGGACTTATTTGGTCCTAGTAGAGTAGCCAGTCTTGGCAAAAAACTCTATGCTTTTGTCATTGTAGATGATTTTTCAAGATTTACTTGGATTTTCTTTCTTACAAACAAAAGTGATACAATTTCTGTTTTTAAAGTATTTGCTAAAAAGGTCCAAAACGAAAAAGGCTACATGATTACTCGTGTCCGAAGTGTTCATGGTGGCAAATTTGAAAATTATGATTTTAAAAAGCTTTGTGATTCAAATGATTTTAGTCATGAATTTTTGTGTCCAAGAACTCCTCAACAAAATGGTGTTGTGGAGCGGAAGAATAGAACTCTTGGTGATATGGCTAGAGTTATGCTAAATCAATTCTCTCTTCCGAAATACTTTTGGGCAGAAGTTGTCAGCACAGCGTGACATATTTTGAATAGGGTGTTGATTCGACCTATTTTGAAGAAGATACTCTATGAGCTTTGGTTTGGTAGGACTCCTAATGTTTCTTACTTTAGAGTGTTCGGTTGTCGCTGCTTTATCCTGAATACCAAAGACAACTTAGGAAAATTTGATGCCAAAGCAGATGAAGGTATTCTTCTTGGCTATGCGGCCAATAGTAAGGGATATAGAGTGTTTAACAAACGATCCATGATTGTTGAAGAGTCTACTAATGTAACCTTTGATGAGGACAATAGTACAGTTGTTATTCCCGACGACGATGATGAGCCATCAACTTCTACACCTATAAATGCAACGTCTGAAACCAACTCTCTGAAGGAATTACCAAAGAAGTTTCACTTCACTCCCTCTCATCCAAAGGACTTGGTAATAGGTAAAATATCAAAAGGGGTAACTGTTCGATCTTCTGTAAGAGACACTATAGCTAGCACTGCATTCATTTCTCAAATAGAACCTAAAAGTGTTTTAGAAGCTTTTAATGATGAATTTTGGATTTTCGTAATGCAAGAAGAACTTAACCAATTTGAAAGAAGCCAAGTTTGGGAACTTGTTCCTAAACCTACTAGCCACTCAATAATGGCACTAAATAGGTTTTTCGTAACAAAGTGAACAAGGACGGTTCAGTCACTCGTAACAAAGCTCGTCTCGTAGCCCAAGGATACAACTAAAACGAGAGCATCGACTATGATGAGACGTTTGGTCCTGTTGCCCGACTTGAATCCATTAGGATGCTTTACGCATTTGCGAATTTTCAAAAATTTAAACTTTTCCAAATGGATGTGAAAAGTGCTTTTCTAAATGGTTTTATCAAAGAAGAGGTTTTTGTCAAACAACCACTTGGTTTCGAAAATCATAAATTTTTCGACCACGTTTTTAAACTTAGAAAAGCTCTCTATGGCCTCAAACAAGCTCCTCAAGCTTGGTATGATCGTCTTATTACTTTCTTACTTGATAAAGGTTTTTCAAAAGGGAAAGTCGACACTACACTGTTTATAAAATCTTTTGATAACACAATTCTTTTAGTACAAATCTATGTTGATGATATTATTTTTGGGTCTACTAATTAGGGTCTATGCAAGGAATTTGCCAAGTGTATGTAGAACGAGTTCGATATGAGCATGATGGGGGAGCTCAACTACTTCCTTGGACTGCAAATCAAACAACTATCGCAAGGTGTCTTCATCAGTCAGTCAAAATATGTAAAGGACATACTGAAAAAGTTTGAGCTTGACAGCATCAAACCGATCAGCACCCCTATGGCTACTACCATAAAGCTGGAACCTGATGAAAGCGGCAACCCGGTCTATCAACGTAAGTATCAAGGTATGACTGGCAGTTTTATTATATTTAACTGCTAATCGCCCCGACATTATGTTTCGTGTTTGCTTATGTGCTAGATACCAAGCCAATCCTAAGGAATCACACATTACTGCAGTTAAGCGTATATTTAGATACCTTAAAGGAACTATTACTGTAGGCTTGTGATATCAAAACCACTTCCTTTGACTTAATCGGATATTCCCATGCTGATTTTGCGGGATGCAAAGTCGACCGTAAGAGTACTAGTGGCACGTGTCATTTGCTAGGAAAGGCGTTAGTTCCATAGTTTAGCAAGAAGCAGAACTCTGTCGCACTATCCATAAAAGAAGCTGAATACATCGCAGCTGGTCGTTGTTGTGCACAGATTCTGTGGATGAAGCAAACCCTTGAAGACTCACTACAAGAAATCATGGTTTTGTGACATGTAAAGTCGTCACAGAAATTATGAAAGTCGTCACAACACATCTTCTGTGACGAGTACAGTGACGACTTATTGTCGTAGCCTATACCTCTGTAGCTAAAAGTATAGGTGACGACCAAAAGTCGTTGTCACAGAAAGTTCTCTACTGTGACAAAAATATGTTGTCAGTGATAGTAAACTTTTCGTGACAACAAAATTCATCACTAAAAATATTATAAGTGGCGCACAATATTGTCACAAAATAGCTTTTTATTGTAACTAAAAATAAATAAATTTTTTTTGACAAAAATAAAAATTATTTTCGTGACGACATTTGCTATCACAAAACAACTTTAGTAACAATTTTATTGTTGTCACAATAAACGTATATGTTTAGTGACAAGTACATGTCATCATTGTAAACACTTGCAGTAACACATTTATTATTGTCACCATAGTGTACACTTTATACGTTTGATGGAAATCAATTGTCACGAGTTTTTTTTTTGTCGTTGTCATTATACATTAAAAACACAAGAACACAATATAATATCACACAATTCTTGTAGAAGAGGGTATGCATGATTGTTCTCATCTTCCAAGAACATCCCCATCGACTTTCCGAATATAAACCAAAACTAACCTTCACAAATTCTAAAAAGCCTTTATATAGGCGACTAACTCTAAAGTAATTATAGACGACAACAACATGAAAAGTAATTATAACAATTCTCAAAAAGTAATTATATTGCTCCACAAAATTTAGTACATATAACATGAAGAGAAGTAATATTGGTACTTATAAAATAAAGAGTATCCAAAGTAGCTGGTACATAAAACCTAGAGTAATCTATAAATATAAACTGATGATCAATTGCATATGCAGCTCCTGTCTTGGTGATGATCAATCTTTAATGACCTGTATAAATTAATAAAGAGATTGTTTAGAATATTACGTAAGCATATATGTATAAGAAAAAAATTGTCAAGAATTTCTACAATAGAAGCAATAAGAATAGAGAAAATGACACAAATGTTTGCAGTTTAGTTCAAAAGCTAGAAGTAATGTGTTACATTTACTTGATAAATGGAAATACCAATCTTTCATTTGAAATAATATGCTTGAGCAGAAAGCCACATGAAAAATGTTTAAGCTAAATCGTTTCCACACTAAACAACCACATTTGATCTCTAGTGGTGCAAATTCTAATTAACTGGTTCCATATGTCAAATATAAATAATTTTAGTTCAAAAACTTCCAAGTCAATTTTGCCAATTATAAAGCTCAATATTAAGTCCATTCACGACAACACACATAGGAAAGTTGACAAGGATACCTCAATTTTATCCATGGAAGAAAGGATGTCTTGATTATCATACATTATTTCTTTAACTGAAACATTACTCACTTTAACATAATCTGATAGAAGTAGGCGATAAATCGACTTTGTTGCATGGATCACGAAAATCCATCCTTTAAATTTAGTATGCCATTAGTTTTGAACATACAAGGCTATATTATGAAAAGGTTTAAGGGGAAAAACTGAGCAAGGTACAAAGTGTATGCATACATTTTCAAGGAAGTATAATAGGTATGCTGCATGATCAAGATGAGCTGCAAAATAGCAACAAATTCATCAAATTAATCATTTAATGAATCTTTCCTGGATAATATAAGATAAAGGTATATATATATATATATATATATATATATATATATATATATATATATATATATATATATATATATATATATATATATATATTTAACAAAGACATTTTATAGAAAATAAAGGGGCTCAAATAGAGCATTACAAAAGGTGACAGAGCCTACAAACACAAAATGGGCTCTGGTCAACAAGGTCCAAAACACACTAAAAGTCCTGAAAGCAAAGTAGAAATACATAATAAAAATTAAGCAATTTTGAAAGATTTCGAAATTGAATTCAAAGCGGGTGGGCAGGTGTGGGCGCTCGGCCCAAGGGGGGCGTGTGTGCTCACAGCTAGGAATTTTTTTTTTTTCGGAATTCAAAATTTGAATGAGAAGAGATCATTCAAAATTTAAAATCCGCAGGGGTACACCGCCCGAGGCGGCCAAAGGGGTGGTCTGCCCGAGGGGGACTGCGGGGCCCGAGGCATGGCCTGCCCGAGGGGGCACGGGGCCCAATGGGGGGGTGCGGTTCCCGAAGCGCCAGCACACGCAAAACGGTGGCGGGGGAACCCCGCTAGTCGGAGGGGGAGCAGGGCCTCCGGCGGTGCGCACTGGAGAACGGGGAGGGGGGCCCCACCAGGCGGCCCCCCGGAGGAGGGGACCGATCACCAGACCAGCGGGGGAGGTCTGGCGGCGGAGGAGAGAAGACCGGTGGGGAAGTCCGGCGGGGAAGGAGATCTCGGGGAGGGGCGCGGCGACAAAGGAGGCCGCAGGAGCCTGCGAGAGGAGGAGGCCGGCGACGACGGGGCCGGTCAAAAGCGACGGGGGGGAGTGGCCTCCAGCGCACGCCGGAAGCTCCTGAGGTCGTATGGAGGCGGAGGAGCCGTCCACGTAGGGAGCTCGGAGCTCGTGGGCGGAGGGGCGGCGACGGAGACGGCGCCGAAGAAAAGGGCAGCGGCAGATGAAGCTAAGGAGGAGGGGGGCACCACTGGAAGGACAGCAAGAGGGAGGAGGGGAGCGGGAGCTGCGTCGACCGAGGGGACGGAAGCGGCTGCGACCGAGGCAACTGGGGGGGAGGCGCGGCGAAGGAGGGAGGAGGCGCATCAGACGAGGGCAAGCTCGACCCCACCGAGGGGGCACCACCGGCCGGAGGCAGCGCGAGCCCGGCCGAGTGGGCGGGCGGCCACCTCAAGGGGGCAGCCAAGCGCTCCGGTGACACCGCGGGGAGGGTAGCGGGGGGGGAGAGGCACCACGAAGGGGGCGGCGGGAGGAGGGCGCTCCGGATCGGAGGAAGGGGAAGGCTGGGCGGCCAGCGGGGCGGCGGAGCGCGAGCCGGGCGGAGGCCCGAGGATGGAAGGGGCCGGGAATCCAGGGGGAATGCTCGAGGGAGGACGGCGACGTCGTCGGGACCGCCGGGGACGGCGCCAGCGGCGAGGGCGACCGCAAGGAGGGCTGGCGGCGGCGAGGAGCCACGCAAGGGCCGAGGGGGGCGGCGCCTGCGCGCGATGGCCGCCGGAGTGGCGAAGAGGGGGTTGGGGGCACCACGGCCAACCGGCCGGATCACCGGGGAAGGCCGGCCCCGCCCACCACCCGAGGAAGAAGAACGGGAGGGGTGGGGGGGGAAGCCTAGGGTCGGCTGCTGCTCTCCCCCTATATATATATATATATATATATATATATATATATATATATAGATCAAACGACTGTTATTTCAGGGACGTTCGAGGATACTTAATAGCGGATATCCTGATGTACCTGATCCCCCCCTCATATATGTATATATACCTCCAGGCTCTGTGGTTAGCAGGTGGAGACACACACACACACACATATATGGCTAACAATATTATGACCTAGGAATACTTGGTACCTTTACATGTTGGTAAATAAAAATCTACTCGAAACAAATTTACCTAGATAGGTTCCAAACTAGCACTCCATTACCAGATAATGATTCCTCTTCTTGTTTCAAATCATTAGTTTTTTCAATCCATATGGAGCTTTTTCCAGCTTACATACTTCTTTAAATTTTGTCATTGTAAATATGGGAATGTCTTTCCTTTGGTTTAGAATCTAGGGAAACATGGAAGATATTCCTTGAATGCACGAGATCAAACTGCTTAACCAAAGAGGGGGGTCATCTAATTACCCACCAACTAGCCGTCATGGTTTTATGTCATGGCTCTCTTACGCTCATAGCGACCTTGGTTAGGACTGTTGATACAAGGTCGACAATCGATCATAAAAACCTTATCAAATTTATTTATGGAGCTTTCTTATGCTCAATAGCCAACCCTGTTTTGATGGGATAAGGCTTAGTTGACGAATTATCCTGATGCAAATCCTATCACCATCTAAGAATGGAGATGTTTTATATTAAAGCCAATGGCGATCACCATTTTTGTAGCAGCAATTGGCACTAACACCATGATGGTGTTCATCTCAGCAACACATGGAAATGATTTTTGCTACTCAATGCTTTCTCTCTGTAACCATCGAACTGAGCTTCCTGTCTTTCAATCTACCTGCTTGATGCTCACCTGTGTACCCCCACTCAGCCAACTGCCTTCTATCCTTCTAGCAAATCTACAATTGCCTATGTTTCATTCTGAACCAACGTTATCATTTCTTCTTCCGTAATAATTTCCCAATTCGCATAATGATAGCTTCAAAAAATGGCGAAGGGACGGAAGTAGAAAAAATAGCCGATAACTAAGCACAACTAGAAGAAAAACAAAAATATGCAGTCAATCAGACAAAATAGGCGGATATTCGAACAGAGTAGCACGTCGGAGATTGGTGTTAGCCATAACATAGAAAATGATGTCAAAATGATGATGGGGAATTAAATTTTGTATCTTTGTATCTGTAAATTTTCTTTTATCAATGGAATTACCTTCTTCCAAATATATATATATATATATATATATATATATATACTAGGAAAAGAAACGTTTAGCAAGCACAAATCCACAATTGTGAATGCAGCAGCAAATCCCCTCACAACCCACCCACTAATTGCCCACAATCATCACGATGCTTCAAACAAATAAATATCAAATAAAAAAACTATTAAAAAAAAGGTGGAACTTTCTATCATCACGATGCTTCAAACAAATAAATATCAAATTTCTATTTTGACGAATCCAAAGGAGTAAAAAAAAGGTGGAACTTTAGGAATGGATTCATTCTTACTGATCTCGGAGATGAAGAGGAAGAATATGACAATCGTGGAGGCGATGGTGATGATGCCGTCGGAGAGGGTCCTGCTGTAGAAATCCTTGTTGATCTTCGGGTACGCATCCAGATTCCGAAGCTTGCCGAGCACCTCCATTTCTTCCGAATCACCAGCCAAGGAAGAATCCCCGCTCCTCATTCTTCTCTCTCCAGTAGTGAAATGGCGCAGGAAACCCTAAAAATCCAAATCTAAATTTCTAGGGTTTCTTGTCGGTTGAGAATTTCCCGACGGAAAGAGAGAGAGAGAGAGAGAGAGAGAGAGAGAGAGAAAGAGAGAGCCCCTCTTTCAACGGAATGGCATGGAGACTTGCCAATATTTGATGATTTTTTTTATACAGCTGAATTATAATTAGGATTGTGATATTTGATGTAAAAATTGTTGGTATAGTCAAATCTTGTTACAATTTAAATAGTAATGTCAAAATAGTATCAAAATAGGATATATTTTTTATTTAACTTTTTTAAATTTATTTAAAGTTTTTGTTACAAGAAATAAATTTCTTCTTTGTGACTAATACTTTTGTGTGACGTACAATTATTTGGTAACTAAAAGAAACTTTTAAGTGACAAGAATAAAATTTTAATCTTGTGGCTAATACTTTTATGTGACAATAATATTTTCTTGTAACTACAACAAAAAAATTTAGTGACAACTATTTCCCTTATCACACATAACTTGTCTCTAAAATCATAATTTAATTTCAGTGACCACATTAAGTGACGACCAATAAAAACATGGTCAATAAATGTTTTAATTGTGTGACGGAAAATAACACAGAAACAAATTATGAGTGACAACAAAAATTACTTGTCACAGAAATATCCCTTTCAGTGACAAGTTTTACACTTGTCACAGATTACTTGTCACGGAAACCCGGATTTCTTGTAGTGACTACAACTTATGTTTCAAGCATATACCTATTTTTTGCAATAATACTAGTGCTATTAATCTGACCAAGAACCCAGTTTGTCACTCACGTACTAAACATATAGAGATTAGACATCAACTTTTGCGTGATCATCAACAACAAGGCACGATTAATTTAGAATTCATAGACACTAACATCAGCTAGCAGACTTCTTTACCAAATTATTGGCCGAAGAGCGCTTCAACTTTCTTTGTTGTGAGTTAGGAATTTTGGATGAAACGGTCATAAAATAAATTGGCCTGCGTAAATAACGATTATGACATATATCTTTATGGTGACTTTGCTATGGGTACAAGCCGAAAGGGTCCTTCTGACAACAAGGCGTAAAAGCCTAAGCGACATGGTGCACTAGTCTTCGGACTACCGCTAGCTGGGATCCGGCCCCTACAGCTACCCCATGGCAGTCTTAAATCATTATTTATTATATGGTTTAATTATGTTTATGGCTTATTTAATTCAAACTTTCAAATTCTATTCATTTTCCATCAAAACTTAGCCATTTTTCAAAATTTACAGTATTCTGTGCACATGGAGGCAGAGTTCGGGCCAAACTCTGTGTCCATGGTCACAGAACCTTCTTTGGTTCTCAGCCATCCATTTTTTTGATCCGATGGTCAGGATTTAACCCGACTTGCTGCCTCCAAACCTCTTAAACCCGAGAGTAAACCCTCTTTCCTCACTTTGTTCTTCTTCCACCTTCCTTCAAACATAATTTTCTCAAACCCTAACCCTAGAAACTTCACTTTTGGGCTCTCTTTTTTCCCAAACTCAATATCTAAATCTTTTGGGAGGATCTCTTCCATCTTTTCTCCTTTGGGTGAGGTATAATATTCTTCTCTATTTTCTTTTCAAACTTCAAAATTTTCTATGGCTCCAAGACTCTTTGGTAGAGGCAAGAGAAGGAGTGATGGTGCATCATCTTCTCATCCTCCTCCTCCTCTTGCTCCTTCAATCCATCCTCTTTTTAATCCACCACCACCACAAGACCCAAACACCTTCAATGAACAAATTTTTATATCATTGGAGGCTTCCAATGAATGGTTTGCCAATTTTCGTTCACGGAGTGTGTATGCGGGTCATCAGATAAATTTTACTATCTTTTCGGCTTATGATTCATTGTTCCATGATCTGTGTTTAGGTGAGTTAGTTACTACCTTATCTATAGTCTATTTGAATGCCATCCAAATGTTCTATTATAACCTAACCTTTGATGCACACGGATCTACTCTCGTGTCGTCGGTATCGACATTTCTTTTGATGACTTTGAGCTTGCGGAATATCTTAAGATCCCGGAACCCAATTTTTGGAAGAAAAAAAAACTTGTCGATGCCCGACAGTTTTAATTTTTTGATGGATCGTCACTTGAGAGCTTCAAGGATGACTTGTGTACTCCCAACACTCATCCCCGCAAGCTACGGGCTAAATATCTTAACCCGTATTTTTATGAACTTCATCGAATTATTTTCTCCACGATCTTGCCCAAAGCGAGATCGCTGCTCTTTACCATCTCCACTTTCATGTCCCATTCAACTTTTCACGCACGATGATGGACTGGATGATTCTTGCACGGACAAGACCGCGATCATTGGTCTATACCATGTATTTGCTAATGATCTTTTGTGCGTTCCATATTCCACTTGATGAGTGTCAGTTCCTTCCTGCCCCTGCCTATATGTCTAAGGCATGGAGGCTTCTACCAGCTGTTGAGTCCCCTGCTGAGTCTGAGCACTCTAAGTCTGATGCTCATGCTGATCCTCCTGCTCTTGGCCAACCTGAGCCCGAGCCACCTGCTACCCTTGAGTCCATTCAGACTATGCTAAGAGATCGTTTCCCCTTGGAGGACGATTGCTAGATTCAGATGGATTATCGCACTACCTTACAAATGATGGCCATCAGCAACACCCTGTATGACATCCAGTACTCCTGGCTACTCATCCTACAGTATCTTACCCCATGGTACGGGACCCATCTCGCGAAGGTTACCGTTTCGACGATACTTGGGTCATGAGGTATTTGGATCCGGATGCAGCGTTTGTTGATCCTCGTCGCTCTGCCAGCTGCCCATCTGATTCTGCTGGACCTTCCCGTGCTCCTTAACGGCCGTGGTCCCTTTTATGATGCTTCTACTGATGCTTAGGATTTATTTTGTTTATGCACTTTGTAGTTTTATTTCGTTGTTATGTAGTTGTACTCTTTCCTTTGTACTACTTTATGCTTATGTAGCTTTTGTTTGGATTATTTGCTAGTTATCTTTTACTTTGGATTTGAGCCATGGTCGTGTGATTGCATATTTTCTCCATGGTTATTTTTTACGGAGGAGCTTATATTTTATTTTTTTAATGCCAAAGGGGGAGAATATGTGATATTTGCTTAACTATTTTGGATAAAAACTTGTGCTATGTGTTATATTGTTTGGACTAGTACTTGTATCAGGACTTCTCTATTTACAGGAGTGCCGAAATGTCCATCTACGGGGGAGCTATATATGTATCCAGGTATGAATGTTACGACACGCAAATATTACAATTTTGTCAATTATCAAAAAAGGGGGAGATTGTTGACCCAAACTGGATCGCAGTCAACCTAATCTTGATAATTAATAAATCGATATTTGGCATGATCCAACCCGACACATAAATCGTCATCAAGCTACAAATCAGACAACTATCATATATCAAGTCAGACAATCATCATCGACGACTGCTCGACGAATACTGCTGGAACTTGTCATCGAAAGTCTGTATTTTTACACTTTTATTGAGTCTAGGCTATTGTACGTTGATTCACACTGAGTACCTCAACCATAGACTAGATAACCAAAAGCTCTACAAACAAAAAGCTAAACTGCCAAAGTCCTACAACTGCCCATGAGCATTCTGTCTCCAAGGAGGCAGAGTTCGGGCCGAACTCTGTCCCTTGATTTCCAGGAGCTAATTTTTAGGGATTGCTTATTGCAAGTTGTCCAACGGCCAAAATTTTGAATATTTTGGACAAAGTTCTGGCCGAACTCTGCCTCCTAGAACTAGTATATATAGGCACCCATTTCTCCCATTTCAAATCATCCAATCTTCTCTTCTCTTCTACTTCTATAGCCTATACATCCTAAAGAGTTATACTCTTCTCATCTACTAGCTACAAAATTTTCCAAGCCTACAAGGTGCTCGGTGCGAATCAATTAGAAGTTTATGTGCAAGAGTCTTGAAGAAGTCACTTCGAAAATTCTAAGTTTCGCCTCAGAGATCTTTCAAGAAGGACGTGCTCCTCTGAGTAAAGGCACGTGATTCTAAAGCTATATCACAAATAGTGGATTTCAATCCTGAGTTAAAGTTCTCAGGCCTGGATTAGTCCTCCACGAGGAAAACCAGGTTAAAAACTGTTGTGTCTGCGTATGCTCTCTGATCTTCATTTACTTTCCGCACTTATACTTTGATTAATCATTTGCTAGTTGGGATTGAATAGAGTTAATTTTTTAATTGTTCATTATTGACACAAGTACTCTATTCACCCCCTCTCTAGAGTTGCCTACATGTACTTCAGATCTTGCGGTTGTGCGATGAGACAGATGCACGAAATTAGGACTAGTAGGTTTAAAAATTTGAGTGAAGTTACGATGGATATATTATGATCGATGTTATTGCGACTTATGATCGGTGGATTATGACTTGTCATTTTGTAATCAAAGTACACAAATTTGGAATGATAGTTCTATTGAACGAATTGAGGATTGCGAGTTTGAGAGTTGTGAGTTTGCGTCGTTGAACTATGTTGTGATCGAGGATGATCGTGAATGAAACTTCCCTTGGATGGCTTTGCTGAATGACTTAGACCCCAAGGATTGAACGTTACAAGTGGGATAGGAGAACCTATGCTCGAAGTTCAGAGATCAGAGTAATACGAACTTGGGTAGAAAACATGTACTACCAACTACGGTTAGACCTAAGAATTAGGGGGTGAGTGTTTTGATATTGTTGTTTGGGAATGGTGATCCCAACACTGACTTTGACTTTAGCCTAGAGGTTAGACAGACGTCCCTGTACGGAGAGATAGACATGTTGCGATCGACCCTAGTGAGAGTTGCCTGGGTAGATGATAGAGCTGGATTAGCTAGTTAGTAGTGTTCTTGAACAATCTTAAGGATTGATAGGATTAGATATTGGTATTGGTTGGTAGAATGATTCAATTATGTGGAGACACCACTAACGAGGCTTGGCTGAAATACATATATTTTGGGGATGTCTTAAATATGTGCACGATCCGACTCGAGTGGTATGTTGAATTCAAATAAGACTGAAGGTATGTCATTGAAATGAAACGAATTTGGTTTTGTTCAATTTAGTTTGATGTAAATATGCCAAATTGGCGTGGGCTAGATACTTGGGACTTAATATTGACAAAGATTGATCGGATGAGCTATCATATGTTGACTTAACAAATCGAATTTGTTGGATCGGTTTTGAGTATTAAAGATAGTTGGTGATCAAAAAAAATTCGTGTGTCAATGAAATCAAACGAGTCTTGAGGATTGAATGAAAGCAAAAGTTTACTTGGTCAGATCGAAACGATACTATCGGGATTAAAAAATCATAATTGAAAGAGAGTATTCGATATATGCATAATTAGAAGATTCGGATTTTGATTGATTGTTCAAAGGTATGGAAAATTTTGGAAAACGGAATGTAGACGATATGAACGATGACTTAGGAGGATAGTAAAATTGGTTAGTGAGAATTGAGTATCGATACGGGTGATTATGGGTGAGGCATTGATGCAGACAGGTTTGGAAATATCATTTAGGATTTGAAATTGAAGACTTGAAAATATTTTGGCTTGATTTGATTAAGGGGTAATACTGGGTTTTAACTAGGAGATAGTGAATGATTGATCTGGTTATGTTACATTCAAAATAAATAGGTAACAACGCTTGGGTGGGTTTGCCCTAGAGTTAAGTTGCTCGTGTGTGCAGCGAGTACAAGTTACCTTGTATTTTGAGATGTAGCAGCGCAAAGCATATTGTGAATAGAGACATGACTTGAGGAATTATGTTACGAAATAGTTTTTGTAGAATGACTTAGTTATTCGGTGAAATTGACTAAGATGCGAAATGTGACTCTGATGGATGCAACGTATGGGAAGTGTGTTCGAGAGATACGTATGCTAGATGGACACAAGTCGAGTTGAGTAATAAGTGGTAGATTTCATGAGTGTATACTAGGAAAAGTTTTGATGATGAAAATTTTTCTGAGTGGTGTATTATGTAGTGTCCCGTCCCGCTCAGTTCAACCGAAGGAATCGAAAAGCAACGGCATTTAGACTTAGCCATACAACGGCTTGCTTGAAGTCCCGCTCGGCCGAGGCAACTCCTCGCTCAGGTGGGTGGCTTCGGTGAACTTGCCTCAGCTTGGCCTTCACACTAAATTCACCAGGCTATAGTTAAATAATTTGAGAGTAGAAAAGAAGGGAAGTCGTAAGGCAAGTTTTGAGTAAAGTACACTAAGTTGTGACACTAAGTTGTGAGGCACGGCCTCGATGTTGAAACACCGATGAAGTATATGGCCCGATCATGTTTTTGTGACATAAAGTAGGCAAGTAATGTATGTATAAAATCTAATCCTAAGGCAAGATTAGAAAGACCACAAAGAGAATAAGTTGCACTCACTAAAATAACGTGTTAGTTTTTTATGGGTGGGCGAGGGCTCACTCACTAGTACGGTTGTGTACTGACACCCCACCAGTTTTCATGTGCAGCTTCAGGTACTTGCATCGTTTGTGGCAGAGCTCGCTTGGAAGCGCTGAGGCATGGAGTTCCTTAGCGTTTCGAGGCGTGCGGCCGCATTGAAGACTTCACCTATACGGGGCATAATGTATAGACATCGCCTACTGAAGCACCCGCAAAGTTGTAAGCCTTCAGGCATGAGCGATTGTAATTCAGAAAAGAGAGAGCGCTAAGTGTTTGTATCAAGAGAGAAAGTGAGCTTGAGTGACTTGTAACCTTAGCTTCGTGCCCTTGTAATCTTATTTTAATATCAATAAAGAGTATCACTCTGCACATGTCTTTGTGTTATTCAACTCCTATGCTTCGAACTTCTGTGCGACGACGCCGTCGCTTAGCCTGTAATCGGCCATTATGGAACCCGCCTTGTGCGAGCCAAAGCCAAGCTCGCACGGCATCACGCCCTAGCGAGGACGAACGGTTCTGCGAAACCAGGGCGTGACAATCGACACGGACATAGGAATTGGGTTTGATTTTTGTGTGGGGATCGGGACGTATACGGTAAGTCGGACACGAAAAAGATGGTATTATAAATGTAAATAAATAATAGAAGAAAATGGATGGGCACGAACACGGTGCACATACACAAAATGAATTAGTGATGGTTGAGGAATAGGAATGGCCTAAATATAGGGCTTTCTTCCCAAGCATGTGGGACTAACAAGGGAAGGGTGTAGCAGCTAAGATAATTTTCGAGAGCCTACATGGCTAATCCCTTAGGAATTAGTTTTGGACTAACTAGAATAATTAGTCAAATGATTAATTAAACCAAAAACTTTCTTTATTCTTCCTAAAAAATAAATATTTATAATAATTAATTAATGATCCATGAGTTAAAATTTTGGAAAAATCTAGAAAATTTAGGAAAAACTTTTATAAATTCGAAAAAATTTTGAATTACGAATCTTAAGGGGTTAAAAATCTATCCTCCTAAATGAAATTTTGTCCTCAAAATTTAAAATTGGCATGATTGAAAATGGAATCAAGCATGGTCAATAATATAGTCGCAATCACCTAGGCAAGATCAAATATAGAAATAATACGATTTGGCACGACTAAGAATAATCAAATTCAAAATTATCTTTTTACGATTAGTACTATTTACACACGATCAAGTCATTTAGGCACGATTAAGGATAGAATCGAATAATAGTCCAAATCATTTAGGCACGATTAGGAATAAAGTCTAAATCATTTAGACACAATCTAGTCTGGACTAATAAAATTAAAATCTTCTAGACACGTTCAAAATCGTTTGGTTATGATCAAAGCAGAATCAAGTCCAAGTCCCGATAGAACTAAAATCTAAGTATAGAATGATCAATCGATAGAATCTAGACCCGATTATAATCAGAATCAAAGTCATAGGAGCGTAATCGAAGATCAGAACTTAGGCACATTAAGGATAGTCTAAAAATCTAGTCATAATGAAAGTAGAATCTAGACATGATTAAGATTGTAATCAAAATCTAGGTACAATAAGAATTAGAATCATTTAGGTATGATCAAGAATAAAAAAAAGTCATAGATATAATAAAAACCATATAGTCACGATTGAAATGGGATCGATACTTATTAATATTAAAAATTAAGGGATGATTTCAAGGATAGGAAAATCAAATCACTATTACAAGGATAGGAAAATCAAAATATAGGATTTATAGAAGAAAAATATAAGGTAATCATCTCATATCCAAGGATAATACTCCCAACTCATACTTTTATTTATAAATCATCATCTATTATAAAACTCAGTCATCCATAAAAGTTCAAATTCCTCTAACTTGTTTTTAATTGAATCTGAAATCATTGAATTATATTTTATGCCTATAAAATCTTTTATCATGTCACCACTATATTCAAAAAAAATTTCTATATTATAAAAATTTAACCTCTATATATCCATCAATCGTTCATGTATCTTAAGCCATTATCTTCCTGAAAGTTCCACAATTCGTAATATTGGTTCTTAGATCCTTGTAATCCAAAATTTTGTGTTTTAGTAGTTCTTAGTCATTCTCTTAACAATATATTGGTCAATTTCATATCATCACCATATAACGTGATAACCTCTAATTCATATACATTAATCCTTAGTATCTTATTCCTTATTTTGTCTTTGAAATATTTATGTCAATCTCGTGAATTGCTAACCTCAAAATATTTAGGAATTTGTTCAAAATCTATTCATTTTAAACCTTCTAAAGATAAACATTGATGTCTGATAACTCTTTCATCATTGAATACTTCCATTAGCCTTAGCGGTATAAACCCAAAATATTTTATAATTCTTCAATATGCATGGTCCCATCATTTTTTTTACTCTAGATCTTCCTTAGAATCCCACACGCTAATTCATTACATAAAATAATTCTTTCAACATAAAAATTTCCAAAATTCAATAAGGCTACTATCCTCCGATTTTTGCCTTTATCCCTAGTTCCACCTTTTCTTCATCAACTCTATCTCAGTGTCTAAGATATCATTACTACATGATAACCAATTCCTTTATTTCAGATCTAGATGATTATAACACTTCCTTCGACAATTTCCATAAAGATAAGGAGATGATAAGATTTAAGAGATAATCAAAACTTTAGCTAACAGGTTTTTAGATATGAAGCAATTTGATGGATGTAAGTAGTATAGAGATATCAAGAGGTAGGAAAATGGTAATAGGAATTCGCTCTTGCTCATGTGGTCACAATGAAGTTGTCCTTCCCTTTCCTTGCACGTGTCCATGGTCAATAAATTCAAAATTCTAACCTCCAAGGCGTTCACCTTTGTTTTGATATCTAATTTATTCATCATATCCTATTATTTCTTGTGACTTTACATCATAAATTACCAACTATTAATTAATTTGATGCTTTATACTTCGTCTTTCAAAAGATCTTTGTCAAGTTGGTATTTCCATCCACATAAATTATGTTAGATTTTTAAATATTTCCACGTCTCCATGTACTAAATTAGTTAGAGTCTTCCTAATATCAAAAAAAATCCATCATTCTTTAATTCTATTATCATAAAAATAATGTTAAATTCTTTAAGAATGAGAAAATAAGAATATTTGTTTACAAATCATCCTTTGTTTTATTTAAGCAACCTCACATATTGTTCATAATACTTAAATCACTTTGTTAGCAATCACTAGGAAATCATGAATCCATATTTCGCAATCATTCTTAAAATCGCATGTGTCAGTAATTGATCCAAGTCTTGTATGATTCTCTCGGATTTGCCAAATCCTTTAGATAAGTTGTAACCCCGAAGTATCAAATATTAGTCATCAATCCTGCAAATTCATTATTCCAATCCTTCTGCTACATTTTCTCTTAATTTATTCTTTGTAATTTTGATGTTTCATTCCTTGTAAAATAATTGTATCTAGTGCTATTATCTTATCTACTTAAACAGGAAAAGGCAATTTAACATCTTTCTCATTGGCTTTCACCACCTTAAGAATTATATAAATTTATTTTTAATATTTTCTTTGTCACAAGCCCACACAATACACCTCTCAATCTTCAGAAATTTAATCCTTATTTACGAATCATTCTTAGCCCGATTTATGCAATCCAAGTTTTGTTTCTCCGAATTCATTTGTTATTTTTTATTACTCAAACATATTTCTTTAAATCATCAAACCTATCTTAGTCTAAATTCAAATTTTTTTTGAATATAACCTTGAAATAATCATCAACCTTCATGTATAAGATTTGACTAGTTATTTTGTCTTCTCAACCCGAATGGTTATGAGCTCAACTTCTACTCCTTTGTTCCTTCAAGAGTCCATAAAACTCATCTCAATACTAGAATTAGGTTCGGCAACGGACATGTTTTCAAAATTAGGGTGAGCAAAAGCGAATAAAAATAGGTTTGTACAAGGTTCAAACTAAGATTCTCAAGAGTTATCCCTAGAATCTATCAAGAGATTCTAATATGTAATTGAGTACTCTTTATTATTTAATCCATTAATCCTATCATAGTGTAGGATCACAGCAGTACGACTAAACCTAGGTACTACCACTATATCGTACTATTTGTAAAGTCTGACCTGCAAGGACCATCATAAAAATGTGTCACGACCCGCACTTGGATGTTCGGGAACGGGTGCAAGGGTACATCCAGCCTACGTCGTAGCATTGGTGGTAGAACGCTATCTAGACCTTAATAGAAAATATCTCAACAATCCAAGTCCATCAATATCAATATGTACTCAATCATAAACATGCTAAAGAAATATATGAATAAGGAAATATAATTCTAGAATAAGATCACTACATTATCTAGAATCCATAACTAATTACACATATCCAGATTGTATTAGAGACAAATTCAATCAACTAAAACAAGCATAAAATAGAGAGTAATGGCCTAAAGTTCTCCAGAGATCAACTCCGGTTAATGGTACATCGAGATCTGTCTCGACTAGTGTCACTCCCGTTTTCTGTTATACGTATTTTCAGTATACGTGTACGGATTTTCGACCCGTATCTTGACTTGTCTAGCATGGCTTGGCTTGGTTTGGTCTTGGTTTAGCTTGGCTTCGTTTATTTTGGTTTAGTTTAGATTTTGGTTGGAGATGGAAAGGGTTGATATAAATATCAACTTTTCTCTCTCTCTCCTCATTACTTCTTTATTTACTCTTCTTCCTCCATTAACCCTCTCCACCCACCAAAGCCAAGTGCAATTTGCTTCATGGAGGAACCCCATTTCTTATTGTTCCATTGTCTTCTCTACAAGTTTTTAAGACTTTTTAGTACTTAGCATTTTTGATTTTGGTGGATAATTTCTTGTAGATATAAGTTTACTCAAATCTTGATTTTTTTTGGGTTTTGATCTATCAAACTTCTTTATTTTCAAGTTTTGATTGTTCCATGTCGTAGAGAATTTGATTTTACTCAAAATGGACCTTTGAAAACCCAGATTCCGATTTGTTTTGAGTAATTTATGAACTTGGGAAGTTCATGGGTTCCATGAACTCATGTTCTCGGATTAGGAAAGAAGAACAATGCTGGACGCATAGCTTTTTATGTGCCCATAGCAGTTTTTCCTTTGGGCGTATAGCCCTATATATGTGCCCAAAGCACCCTGCTTCCTCCTGCTTGGGCTCATAGCTCTTGATATGCGCCCAAAGCCTTCCCTGCCTGGGCGCATAGCTCTGAAATGAGTCTAAGGCTTTATATTTCCCCTGCTTGGCCGTATAGCCCTTATATGTGCCCACTTAGCCATGGAAGATAGTCTCCATGATTGTCTTCCAGAGCACCCTGTCTCCATCATGTGGGCACATGTACCCCCTGAGCGCATGCCTTCCCAGTACATGCTCTCCATGATACGACTAGCCGTAGGTGCATAGTTTTGGGCGCATAACCTTAGATGTATAGTTTTGGGCTCATAACCTTAGGCGCATAGTTTTGTGTGCATGCTCCCTGCTTGGGCGCAGGCCATTCCCTGTGTATGTCACCCTAGGCGCATGCTCTCCTTGGACCATGTTGACCTTAGGCACATGCTATCCATGATACCCCATTGACCCTTTGGCGCCATTTCTGGCCAGGGAAATTCTTGTTACATTTATCCATGGTTGTCTCCATGGTCCATAGCGTAAGCTGTGACCCTTGAGCACGATGGTAATACTCCCATGATAGCCTGGTATAATATTATTATCTGTACCACGTACATGCTTTGAGCTTAAGCACGATCTCAGCATAGCCTATATACTCTCTGATAACTCTTTCAGTGGCCCGCCGTGGCACACTCTTGCCCAAGTGAATTCTTGGTGTACAAGTACCCTTAACATGAACACGACATGACAACATGGCTTTACATGATAACTCTTGATAGTGATCCGTCGTAGTGCACTCTTGACAAGTAACTTGACCTGATAAGTAGTAACTTGACATGATAATTCTTGATAGTGGTCCGTCGTGACGCACCCTTGACATGATAAGTAGTAACTTGACATGAATAATCTTGATAGTGGCCTGCTGAGGCACACTCTTGATAAGTAATCTTGATAAGTAACCTAACATGATAATCTTGATATGCTGTTGTGACGGCTATCTTAACTTGCTGAGTAACTCTTGTCTTGACACCATAGGTGATTATGCTTGTATAAGCTACATGTCTTGTCTTGCATCATGTCTAGAACATGGATTCCTGATTTCCAGAGCTAGGGATTCATACTGAATCTGACTAAGTTAATAACTAGATTGATCAAGTAGTTCATATTGAGATTTTCCAGTCACAGACAATCCCATTATCTAGGCGCTCAAGTTGACTTGTAGCCTGCCGACGAGTAGGGCATATTTCCAGCACACTGTCATGTGTTGCCATAAAGTCACCTAATACAACTCTCTCACCCTGCGGAAGGATAATTGGATAGTCTGTAGGGCTTGTGACTGCTGGAACATCTCATTGCATCTTGTAGTAACTAGGCTTGTGATAACCCTAGTTAGTTATAGTATCAAGCCGTACTCATTGCTTGGCCGTGATTGATGAATGGGGTCTAGTCTAGTCTTGTCTAGACAAGGCCAGTACATGGTTACTTCAGCACGTTATTGTTTATGCTTTACTTTATCGATAATTGGCTAGAGACTAAGTTCTGTTCAAGTGAAGGGTTACAATCCCGGTCCTTGTTTGGTTTACGGGTTGTAACTTGGTTACCGAAATAGTTTCTTAGTTATCTTATCGTTTATCACCCTACACTTATAACTCCAGTTTTTTTGTTATTATTTATGTCTTGTGCTCTAACATGCTGGTTTTAGTTCTTAAGTGAATCCTCCCTTGTGGCACTTGCTCTTTCTGGGGTCTGATTCAGCTAGTTTTGTATGGCCAAATTTTAGAGTAGCACCCGAGGATCTTCCAACCAGATGGTGAACACTAGACGCAACCTTGGCAACGAGTGGGTTTTATTTGCTCTCCCACTCTATTGTAAATTATTCTTTTTAGGCGTTTAGCCGCCGAGCAAGTGTTAGCTCGTGTTGAAACTTACTTTTGTCTGCCTATGGGCTGTAACATGATTGACAAATCCTAGGATTGATCATGTATGACTTTAACTCTTGCTAGTCTTCGTATTTTGTATGAATAGCTTCATGATCATCTGAATATGTAATGTTTGGGATGCCTTACCTTATATGTTTGATGATCTAATAACTTGTAACTATTACATGCTTGCTTGAGATTAAGACACTAGGCTTGTTTTTTACCCTAAGAGACTGATGGCTTGTAGTTAAACCCTCATGCATCTAGACAGCCGTGACCGTATATCGAGGTGGATTACACTTCAATGTACGTAGCTGGCTGTGTCTGTCCCCCGTTCTCCAATATTCTGGTTCTGGGGGCATGACAACTAGCATCATCATGAAGTCCAAGAACGAGTGACATAACATCGCCTAAAAATATGGTTATCTAGTCATGATTGAAGCAAGTATAAGCATGATATACTTTCCATAACATGGTAGAAACTATATAAACAGAGAGAGAATATGTGATATACGATAAACAAGTAAAACATTAAAGTTATACTAGCATTTTAAGAGAACAGGTAAATATAAGTAAATATGACATGGGACAGAAATATGAGAAGAAAGCTAACTAACTAAACTATACTAGTCTACCTCTAACATCTATGTGTTTTGAAATACCAAGTTCGACATGTGAAAGGATAGGGGTGATACAGCAAATCGTACGTGAGATATTTGATTGCTATCCACATGTTTAGACACGGAGAATATAAAGGGTGGTTCACACATCTACTAAGATATTTCTCCGCCCGATGACTAGTACTCCCGGAATCAAACTATAACATAAAAGATACACAAAACATGATAATCCGAAACACAGAGATAAAGAATATGAAAATCATGAACAGAATCCATAAACACTAATCACGTGTAACAAGAGGGACATAAAACACGAAATGTATATCTAAATTATTTTATAGAGAAACTATCAGGAAATGAAACTAATCGTTGTAAGTACTTGCTCAATTAGTTGGAGTCGACGTGTGTGATACGAATGTGTCGACACAAAATAGGTACAGAAAATATACTCCCCAAGTTGGTCCCATATGATGAAATAGATTGTTCCATCGAATCCAGAATAATCCAAATAGCCCAATTTGATATATAGAAGTCCAAATTTTGGGATAGGCACGATTATCGAGATCGAGATAGAAGCACGAGTTTGAATAGAAAATAATTTAATTACTCGTGATCATGATTAATTAACCAAAAAAAGGAATAAATTAAGAATTAATCTTGGAGCTAATAATATCTAGTCAAAAATATAATTTACAAAGTATTATTTTGTAGGATGAGGATGACTACTAATTGATAATACAAGCCCATACCAAATAATTGATCAAATATTTTTAAGGCCCAATGCCCATGGTTAAATTATAGAAAGATATACTAATATTATTTAGGCCAATTTAATTAGACACATTTGGACTATTTTCCTTTAGGGTCAAGACCCATTGTAAATAAATAAAATAGTAATGCACATATAGGGCTCAAAGCCCATTAACTAAATTAATTCGTACTTTAGGGCCCATGGCCCAATTTATGAAATATAAATTGACATGTAGGGATCAAGGCCCATTTTGGATTCAATTAAATAATATTAGGATAAATGCCCAATTTTCTAAATTAATTAAATAATATTGGGCTAGTAACCCTTTTTCTAAATAATAATTAATAATATAGAGCTAAAGTTCATGTAAACTATTAATAAATAATGTATGGCAAAAATACCTAGTAAAATATTATAGGGCTAGAGGCCCAAAATCAAATTAATTTAGAAATTTGGGGCTAGTAGCGCACTTAAACAATAATCAAGCAAATATAGGCCTAATAACCATTCTGCCCACTAATCAAGTCATACCCAAATCCAAAATTTTATTAACATTTATATATACATTTACATTTTCCCAGTCATTAATATATAACCTTTAATTAAATAAAATAATTAATTAAAATAAAACAAATAGAAGAAAAGAAAACAGAGAGAGAGTGGACACAGTAGAAGAGAGAAAGGACACAAAGAAGAGGAACGAGAGAGGGGAGAAGAGATCGAGAGCGACAAAGAAAGAAAGAGAGCGAGAGACAGAGGAAATAGAGAGCGGTGGCTCACCATGGTTCTAGGCAGTGCGGCTGAGCACGACGCTGCGGAGTCAGACACGGCGCACGGGAATGCGGTCGTCGGTGAGCTTAGATCTGGCGGCAAGGATTCGAGACGGCGCTCGAGGAAAGAAAGTTTGGTCGGAGAGTAAGATCGGCAATGGTGATGGTCGAGTTTGGGACTGGGTCATCGGGCGGTCATGGTAGCGGTGGCGTTGGACGAGTTGTTCTGACGGTTGATGTTGGTGGTGTTATGTGATGGTGGAGGCAGCGGTGGTTCTAGGTAGTTGTAGTAGGCTCCGGCGTAGTCGATGGTGGGCGAGGTAGGGGGATGGCTGATCGGGGCTAGATATTTAGGTGGTGATCGCGGTGTTGTGGCTCTGTAGAGTGGTGGTGGCGACGATGACCGTGTCGGTCGGGTCAGGTGTCGGCGGTAGAAGATAGGGGCTGGATAAGTAGGTTGATGATGGTGGTGGAGTTGCTGATGAAGGAGGTGGTGAAGGTGGTATGTGGTGGTCTAGTATAGCTGAAAAAAATAGCCAGGTGGGGAGGCGTGAGGAGGCAGGAGTCTTCGATTGGCCGGCTGGACAGAGGAGTCTTGTATTGTCTATGTCGGGCAGTCGACACGGACACAAAATTTAGATTTGATTTTCTGTGGATTGGGACGTGCCTAGTGTATCGGACACGAAAAAGATGGCATTTTAAATATAAATAAATAGTTGAAGGAGATGGATGGACACAGACATGGTATACGGACATGAAATAAAATAGTAATAGTTGAGGAATATGAATAGCCCAATTATATAATTAATGGGTACTTGCTCCCCAAGCATGTGGGGAGTGGCAATGGAAGGGTGTGGAAGCTAGGATAATTTTCTAGAGCCCACATGGCTAATCCCTTAGGAATTAGTTTAGGACTAACAAAAATAATTAATCAAATGGTTAATTAAACAAAAAAAATTCTTTATTCTTATTTTAAATAAATATTCATAATAATTAATTAATTTTTCATATTAAAAATTTAGAAAAAATCTAGAAATTTAGGAAAAACTTTTATAAATTCGAGAAAATTTAGAATTACAAATCTCAAGGGGTTACATAAGTATTATCTCTATTTTTGTGCATGAACAGACATGTTGCCCAGGGTAAGAAATCAATGAAAAGTAATTGAGTATATATATGTTTTCCTGCTTTCACAATATGCCATAAAATTGAACCTAAGGCAAAATAGAAAGATTGCCAATTAAACTGTATGCTTCACATGATTACTTTGTGTCGATTTAGGTGAGTGGATTTTCCCACTCACAAGTAAGCGATATGTACTGATACCCCAACCCCCAGGTACGGAGATTCGTTAGATTGTACTAAGGCATTGGAGCTCGAATTTGGTAACATGATGATGTTCGGTCGAGGACATTGCTTGGCTATAAAAGACAAGATGTATGGGGCAACGAGATCCTTTGTGAGCAAGAGAGATCATGTGTGTTGTAAGCCATTTTGCAAATTCATTGGGGCTATTGAGGGCCTTTGTAATCAACGTCGTTATCAATAAATAGCTTTATTTCGTTTACTCTGCTATAACTTCAATATTGTAGGACCGTCGAGTACCTCTAGAGGGGGTGAATAGAATGCGTGTGTGCAGCAGAATAAAAATCACCACTTAAAAATATTTATGGCAGTAATCAAACTAATATAAAGCAAGCATTGTATATGTAAATGAGTAGAGAAAAACAAACGCAAACACTGAGGTTTATACTGGTTTTCCTCTGAGAGGACTAGTCCAGTCTCGAGAACTCTTGCTCGATATTAATCCACTATTTGAAATAGCAGTTACACTACGTGCTTTAATCCGAAGGGCACGTGGAGCCTGGTCTCCAAGGGAACAATTAAATAGCAAACTGGGTCAGGGGGACCGAGTTCAGTCTGAGTTCGACAGAACTCGGTCCGAGGTCGGTCACCTCATTTCCAGAATATTTCTGGTTCGGGTTCATGCTAATTTGAGTGGAATAGTTTATAGATTGGGTTGGCTAGTTTGGTTTGGTGGACTAGGATGTTTGTTTAAGCTTAGGTTTGAGATTTCTAGTGCCAACTGCAAACCAAATGTACATTTGTTCCTATAAAATAAAGATAAAATACATAATAAAAAATAAAAACCAAGAGTACTTCGATGAGGCCTTTTTCTTTGATGGCAGTTGTCCAAAACAAACAGATCTAGAAATCTGAATACCTTTCGAGAGCTTCTCCGTCGAACCCCCATAGGGGAAGGGGGTTGCCCCCTTGACCCCTGTCCGCTGACCGAGCAGTGGAACCCCCAAGTGTGAGGCCCCTGATAGGTCGTTGGGCGGTTCAGGAAAATCTTATTGTATAACATCGTCTTTGGTCCATCATTAATTTTTCATTGCATATCTCTTATAGCTAGTTTGATCGTACTTACTATTTGTTTACAAGTAAATGTTAGGCAAACAAAATAGTATAATAGTATGATATATTTAATGAACAGTAGGACAATGCTAAGTTTAAGTAGCAACATAATAGTAATTACATGAATATTAGTGACATCATTATGTTAAACTTAATTAATAAGCCAAAAATATCATACAATCATTGGGCTAACAATCTTCACCTCTTTTATGCAAAATTAGTTAAGTTTAAATAGATCTGATAGATGCATGTATCATTAATAAACATATATTACTGGAATATTGTGTGCTAAATTAAACTTATTTTTCCCCTGTTGACATGATCAAAAATAAGCTCTCCCGTAATAAGATATAGAATAAAATCATCATAACAAAAGGAAGGCAGAAATAATCATGAACAACGATCAGGGTTTAAACCAAAATCTAATAAAAAAATATAACTATAGTTTGGAAAGACACCAATAAAGGATTTTAATAAAATTAGATGTTAATATAGTATAAATTAATCATTGGTCATAAATAATCCACGAGAATTAGAAATTCACAAATCTAGTATATATCAGTATAAAATATCAAAAAAATATAATAAGACTTTTAGCAATAATCACAAAAGAATATGATTCGTACTTTGCCCATACAAATTAGTGAATCAATTCTAGAAAGAGTATAATCATTGAAAAAATCGAAATAGATATACTAGAATCTATCTACTTACCCAAGTTCATAATTTCAACTCAATTAGCTTAGCATGATACATGGATATCCATTAGATAAACATGAAGGTAATGGAGACAAAATACTTGAGAAGAAGAAATTCAATCGACTTGAATGCTCTCCGCAAAGTATGACCAGTCCAAATGAAGATAATCATGAACTTTGAGATAAACAATCAATAAGAAAAGCCAAATAAATTTAAACTCAAAGGAATCACCAAATAAAGATAATTAAATATATTTGGCACGATAAAATTTTTTTAACTCCATATAAAATAAGAGAATCAAGAAGAAATAATAATAATCATATATTCTTTCATAAACCCTTCATAAATCAAAATATCATAAACACAATCGATAAGAATAAATAAAAGACTATAGGTCCATGATTGAACTAGGTATACCACATACTAAGAGATTAAATTGAAATAATTAATTTGCTTTTCCTTAAAATATGTGTATCTAGTCAAAAGCAATTTATATGCAAAGATAGATAAAATAAATAAACACAAGATCTAAGGGATATCCAAGATATGCATCTTTTTTTTCCTTTGATCAATGCATATAAAGTTTCAAACTTAAAACAAAATATCATCTTTAGGCAGGTAAAATACATATACACTAACCAAACTCTTAAATATGAACAAACAAAATATATCTCCAATAAAAAATAAAAAAATATTCAAATAAGTTTATATATATATATATATATATATATATATATATATATATATATAGATGGATTGGTGGTGGCTTCCGCAGGAATGATCCTTCCTAGTGATCCCTCTCCCCACCACCGACCGGTGGCTGGTCGCCTCCCGGCGATCCTCCCGCCGTAGCGAGGCCACTGCCCCCGGCCCCCCTTTCTCCTCGAACGGTCTGGCCTCCCCCGGCCGCCACTCCAGCGGGGTCCCCTAGCGTCCCGCGTGTGCCAGTCTTGCGGCAGGCCTGCCTCCGTCGTCTCCCCAGGCCCCTTCCATCCTTGGCCCCCCGTCGGGCTCCCTCGCCGCCGTACGCGAGGTGCAGCCACCTTCTGGATCCGCGTCGCCTCCAGCCGCTGATCCAGTCGGCGCGCCGCCCCCACTCCAGCTCGCATCACCCCCCTCCGTCCCCCCTTCTCCGCTTCGCCTCTCGGGGCCCCCGTCCGCGGTCGCCCAGGTTGAGGTCCCCCTCGCCCCCCTCCCGGCGAGGCCTCCCTCCGTTCCTCCGACTCCCGCCCCGTCAGGTCCTCCCCCTCCGGATCCCCCTCCCCAGGTGCACGCCTCCCCGGCTGCGGCCACTCTCCCTGTATTCCCTCCCGCCGTGCCCCTTTCCGCTTCGGCCGCGGGCTCCCCATCCCCGCCTACCCCCTCCGCGCCTCCCCCTGCCGTTGCTGAGCCCTCCGCCTCACACGGCACTTACTGGCAAGTTCCTGGCTCCGGCCAGAGGTGCTGGATCCCCTCCCACCCTCAGGCGGATGCGGTCTTCCTCGCTCTGGGCCTGAGGCGCTTCCTCTAGCGCTTCGTCGACGGCGCCCCCTTCTCTTCGGCTTCTCCGGTGGAGTCCCCCTCCCGCTGCGGTTCCCGCCGCCGGGTCGTTCCCCCCTCCCCTGCGCCTGGACGTGCGGCCCCCTCTTCCGTCTGGGTTCCCGCTCCCCCTCTCTGCCTGGTCACGTTGCCACCCCCGGAGCTGATCCCCCCTAGCGCCGTCGCTTGCGCCCCTCCGGCGCCGGCCACCTCCTCCGCTTTGGATCTCGCCGTGGCCCCCCCAGATTTCCTCCTCGGTCGCAGCCCTTCCTCGGGCTTTGCGTTGACCTTCCTCGGTCCGGGCGCCGTCCACCTCGGGTCCCGAGATCCCTGGCCCCCCGAGCTCCTCGCCAGGCTCCTCTAGCCCTCTCTCGCTGGAGATCCGTCTCTCCCGGCGGGCCTGAGCCCTCCCCCGCCGCTGTGTCTCGAGCCCCCTCAGGCCCCCCGTCCCCCGTCGTTTCTTGCGCCCGGCCCCCCTCCCCGAGACCCGAGCCCTCCCCCCCGAGACCCGAGCCCCTCGGGCCCCGCCTCGCCCGCTCGGGTTCCGCGCCTGAGCGCTCCGGGTCTCGTGCGAGAGCTGGCATCTCGGGCCCCGTGCGTTTGATCCACGTGCCCTTCCCCCCACGTGGGCTCCCCCCCTGCGTTTGAATTTCGAATGTATTTTGCTTTTGTGTGCTGCGTGGGCCGGGTGCTTGTGTGGGCCCGCTTTTTGTTGCTGTTGTGTTGTTTTGTTTCCTGCCTTTCAATAAATTTTCCTTCTAAAATATATATATATATATATATATATATATATTATTGGAGATATATATATATATATATATATATATATATATATATATATATATATATATATATATATATCTCCAATAATATATATATATATATATATATATATATATTATTGGAGATATATATATATATATTATATATATATATATATATATTATATATATATATATATATATATATATATATATATATATATATAGCATCCCCTCTTTCATATTCGTTAGATCTTTGTTTAAGTCATCTAATCTTAACCGTTGATTTTTCAACGGTTAAGATTAGATGACTTAAACAATATCCAACGGGTGTTGTCATGGGGATGCATGGGGGATGCAAAAGTGAGGGGATGGTAAGTATATATATATATATATATATTTATATATATATATATATATATATATATATATATATATATATATATATATATATATATATATATATATATATATATATATATATATATATATATATCAGAAGATGACAAACATTAACCTATGAAAGATCAATGTATGCTGCATTTTGTAAAAATATTATCATTAAATAATATATATATATATATATATATATATATATATATATCAAAAGATGACAAATATTAACCTATGAAAGATCAACGTATGTTGCCTTTTGTGAAAATATTATCATTAAATAATATTATATAACAAAGCTAAAATCTAAAGTCCATCAGATAACAATTGCAAAAAGATCTCAATAAATCTTTAGTTTACAAAGCGTTGATCAATCTTGGGTTAGTTGTAGGAGCCGATTCCCAGCTAGAAGTAACCCGAAGACACTTGATACCGTGTCGCTTCAGCCTATTTATGCCTGTGTGACAGAATGCCCTTTCGGCTTGTACCCAAAAAATAATCTCTACTTTAATAAACGAATATTGAAAGGAATTTTTTGCAATATGAAATCAAGTATTTTATATGGACTTGGAATATCTCAAACCGTTGTCACATAAGGTATAAAAAATATCAAATTACTTGTTTCCATATATTCTACAAAATCATTGGATAACAATAGATATAACATAGTAAATATCCAAAGAATAAATAAAAAATTATTAAGATCAATATGTTATATGCTAAAAATATCAATAAAATCATGTAGCAAAAGCATATATCAAAACATGCTAGATTCTAAAATTATAACCATTTAGGAAGAATCGTTTAGCATGTTACCAAAGTGGTTCTAGTGACCACAGTTGTGTTGATGCAAATGCTTGGAAGATGACCTTTGTAGCTTTGCAACCACTAACATGTTCCATGGTTCTATATCTTAGCACAGGATGTCCCACCTACAATATTAGGTAAAGACTTTGGTATCCAAGTAAACTTGGATCCCCATTAGTTAGCTTTGGGAACCCAGGTAAACATATTCATATCAGCTATCTTTCTAATCTGACAATGACTAGAAAAGTGTCAATTTTATGCCACAATAGTGACAAGGAACATAAGCATTAGTGCTCGGTATAGCAATATGAGAACTTGATGTGGTGTGATATGTCTTGCGTGGTTGACTGTAATAAAAAGTATGGTTATGTCTTACCTTAGCTGTGCTAGATTCTTTTTTATATGATTTTTTGGTAGTGACCTTGGGTTGTGTCACGTGCATTGTATTTGACTGGATCTTGGGTTAGACAATTTGTTAATGCAATGTTACTAAGTTTTTAGAGCTTATAATAAGATCATCGTGTTTGGCAGTAAGTATATCAACTCAACGTGCAGCTATATAGTACTTCTTTTTCTGATTCTAATTACTTCTTAAGTTTAGCATTTTCTTGAGTGATTTTCTCAATGCAATCAAGTGCACTCATGCAATCTAAACTCAAGTGTGGATATCTCAACAGATTTATTAGAAGTAGAAGTAATTCTTTATTATTTAATAAGCAAGTAAGCTTTTCATTTTCAAGCTTATATGATAGGACATCCTTTCTTGCTTGCTTATACTTATCTAGAATCTTCTTGTAATCAGTAAATAAATCATGGAAAGCATAAGATAATTCATCATAAGAAAATTCATTCTCTTCAAAAAGTGGATTATTCTGTACCTAGTCCTTTCAAAAAGACGATATTATTTCTTTAGTTGATTGTTGTAACAATTCTCCTTTTCACTTTAGGACAATCCTTTTGTATGTGATCTAGTCTTCCACAGTTCTTCAAATTCTTTCTTTGTCTTGCAATATGACTTTTCATACCTTAAATTTTTCTTGGATTTCCTAAAAATTTGTGCCAGATCATTATCGTATGTTTCATCATCTTCAGATGTATCGTCAGAAGCTCTTTTGTTATGTGTCCTGAGTGCCTTGTTCTTTTCCTTGGGAGTTGATTCCTTAAAGTTGTTGAGATCAAGTTCGTGCGTCATCAACTTTCCTATCAGTATTTTAAGAGACATAATTGTGAGATCGTTTCCTCCAATAATTGCAGTCGCCTTAGGGTTCCAGTTCTTGGTGAGTCCTCGAAGTACCTTGTGAATCTTTTCATGATTTGTATATTCCTTTCCAAGTGAAGAAAGAGGATTAATACTATCAAGGAAACATGTAAATATTTGTGTAATGGTCTCATTTGGCTTCATTCTGAAAGCCTCATATTCTTTAGTGAGTCTACTAATCTTAGATTTCTTTACTTGTAAAGTTCCTTTACGAGTTACCTCAAGAAGTTTCTAGATTTCACGTGAAGTGTTATAGGTAGATACTCTATTAAACTCAGTGCTATCTAAAGCACAAAATAAAGCATTTACAGCCCTAGCATCATGACTAAATTATTTTTTTCTAGATCAGTTTATCTATCATGGGGCTTATCTATAAGAATATTACTAATCAAGATTCTATTCGGATTTTGTAACCGTCTATGACAATTGACCAGAGATCAAAGTCAAGTGATTTAAGAAAGAAGCTCATCCGTGTCTTCTAATATGTGTAGTTTGTTCCATCAAATAGTGGGGGTCTATTTGTGGACTGCCCTTCACTGGTGAATATAGATTTCACGGCTACCATATATATTCTCTAGATTTTAATATATGAATATAACCTACTCTGATACCAATTGTAGGAATTTGGAATCATAGTACCTCTACAATGTTGTATAATAGAACCCACTCTCGTACCAATTGTAGGAACAATTGGTATGACCAGCTCTGATACCAATTATAGGAACAATTGGAATTATAGTATAATAATTGATAATAAGGATCTACTCCAAGGATGTTAAGACAAATAATAGAGTCCTTGTTTTGATACCAATTGTTAGAAATTGAGCACCTCTAAAGGAGGGGTGAATAGAGTGCATGTGTCCAGTAGAATAAAAATCACCACTTAGAAATTTTATGGCGGTAACCAAACTAATATGAAGCAAGCAGTATATAAGTAAATGAGTAGAGAAAAGCAAATGTAAAACTGAGGTTTATACTGGTTTTCCTCTGAGATGACTAGTCCAGTCTCGAGAACTCTTGTTCGATATTAATCCACTATTTGAAATAGCAGTTATACCACCTCTTTTAATCTGAAGGGCACGTCAACTTCTTACACCTAGTACTTTGATTTCAAGGACATGATGGCTTTAACCACGAGCTTTAATATAAAGGACTCGCGACTTCACAACAGTAATTATAGAGACAACACTTTGAAATTCAAGCTTTACAACTCGATCAAACTTCTAAAATTGGAACCGTATTGGCACTAGAATGCTGGGAGTTAATCTTGGTAATGGAAAAGGTTTATAGCTCAGATGGTAGAAGATATGAAAGCAAATGAGTGAGTTAAATGGTGAAAACCCATAGCTATATATAGGTTTATTGGGGACCGAGTTTGGGCAGAGTTTGGTCCCCAAACGTTCATAAATTCGAACGTTAGAGTAGTCTCCATAAGGGAATAGTCAAATAGCAAACTGGGTCAGGGGGTCGAGTTTGGTTTGAGTTTGGACAGAACTCGATTTCTAGTTTGGATTTCAGACATATTTGAGTCGACTGGTTTATAGATTGGGTTAGCCAGTTTGGTTTGGTGGACTAGGATGTTTGTTTAAGATTAGGTTTGAGCTTTCTAATGCCAACTGTGAGCAATGTACATTTGTTTATATAAATAAAGATAAAATCTATAATAAAATATAAAAACCAAGAGCACTTTGATGGCACCTTTTTCTTTGACGGCGGTTGTCCAAAGATAAACAGATCTGGATATCTAAATACCTTTCGAGGGCTTCACCTCCAAACCCCTACGGGGGGTGCTGCCCCCTAGACCCATGTCCGCTGACCGTGCAATGGAACCCCCGAGTGCGAAGCCCCGGATAGGTCGTAAGACGGTTCAGAGAAATCTTATTGTATAACGCCGTCTTTGGCCTATCATTAATTCTTTATTGCATTTGTCCTAGTTTGATCATGCTTATTGTTTATCTACAAGTAAATGTTAGGCAAACAAAGCAGTATAATAGTATAATATATTTACTGAACAGTAGGACAATCTAAGTTTAAGTAGCAACATAATAGTGATTACATGAATATTAGTGACATCATTATGTTAAACTTAATTGATTAGCCATATACAAAAACATGATACAATCATTGGGGTAACAAATATGACTCTATTTCTTCTGCTACAAATGTTGTTAACTTGAGAGAACCATTAATTATTTACCATATTTCCTTATACGAGTGCCATTTAGAATCGTACGATATCACGCCCCAACGATAACAATCGATTCAGCGAAAATCGATGGAAAAATGAATATAACAGAAGTAAGACTCAATAAAAAAATAAAAATAGGAGCAAGGATCGTAACAGATGGACCTTTGAAGGTAACAGACTAATGTTTTATCATCTTGTCTTCTACAAGTGTAATCTAGACTTGTATGGCATCACGCCCCAGCGAGGATGATCAATTCCACAAAAATTGATATGAGGACGAGCGATTCTATAGAGTCGGGACGTGACAAATGGTTTCATAGCTTCCAGTTCAATTCTTTGGACATTTTGTTTTAGTTCAGTTCTAAGTTGCTTTCACGATCGCATGACTCTTGACTCTACTCGATGCTATACATGATATTCCATACAATAAGTCTATATAATGACATGTCTGTGAGATGTTTGTTGCATCAGTGCAACAGGTCAATCTGTGAGATGTTTATTGTATCAGTGTAGCAAGTCGATCAAATGGATGATATATTGTATGTAGGTATACGGATGGATAACAAACGTGTGTTGAACAGATTTGAGTAATGCCTTGGAATATCATAAAAGAAATATTGCACGAGATACAACGGATGGGATCGAGAAATTATAAGTCGATAGAATGAGTTGGTTTGGTCATACTTGATTAAGCAAATGTTATATTTATTGTCGACAGGATTACTGTGTTATAGATAAATCAAAATAGATGTCGAATCAATAAATAGTATGGTACCGGGAGTGACTCGATTTCTGAGTGGTATTGTCACGACCCGCTACCCAAATTGTTGGGACGGATTGAGGCATGTCCAGCCTACGCTTGAGTTATAGCGTAGTAAGCTATTTTTTAAAAAAATTATATAGTAAAAGTGTGCTAACAGTTCCATTTGTCATATTGAAGAAATAATCACAACACAGCATCTAAAATACGAATATGTTTAAAATATATAGCCAAAATGTAAAACTGGATACAAAGTCCAGTAACAAAAATACATAGTCTAAACAGTCCTGCTCTCAAAGTCCAGAGCAACCAAAACTACAAACTAGACGAGGTTCCCCAAAGGTATATCCTCATGGGCTAAGGCCTGATCCTCAATGGTGGCCCCATAATAGGAATCACATAGCAACTCCTCCTCGATAAGTATACCTTCAACGTTTCTTGTCAGGAAGGGAGCAAGTACTGGTTCTACAAACTAAATATACTAAGTATTGAATGAAAAAAGATAATAATAAACAAGAATCATGGCATATCACAATCTATCATATGGAAGATACATTTTTCATGACGACAGATGTACATGTAATGTTTAAAACTGGAGCAGGCACGTGATCGTCAATAAGTATAAAATGTACCGATGTACAAGTCTACATATAATAAAATGTACGTACGTACAAGTCTACAAGCATAGATGTACATACGTACAGAAATACGGAATAATGGCCTACGACAAGGTATGCATGTAATGAGACCTTGCTTGGAACATATGTACGGGAGAAGGGGCATGATCACGTACTCAGCTGTCAGTTTTCCCATAACCTAAGTTATAACATGTGAGAAATACAAGAATAGTTTAAAACATGTGAAAGATACTGAGAGAAGTTTAAAACATGTGAAGCATACGGTAGGTACATAGAAACATGTAAGATATGATTTTCAGTTCAAATAACTGTATTAACGTAATTTATTATCATATGCAGTAGATAGAGTTTGTAGGGGTACTTGCCTCGTACAAAGCAAGGGTATGAATATGAAGATATAGATGTCCGGTGTCCTGTCACTATTAAAAAGGATATATAATCTTAGTTTCTATACTAAGCTCAAGACTATGACACTATTGGTGTGGCACAACTTTCTAACTGGACACCTAGCCAAGTGATGACTTTAGCATAGGAGACCAATGTGGGGTGACTCATTATCAAAACCAACTTTTTAGGGTCTCCATACTAAGGTAGGTAAGGTCCCAATACTAAAATATCCCAAAAATACACATAACTTCACAAGACATAATTATTTAATTAATAAATCAGACTGTATAGTGTGTTCCAACAATTATTAAGATAGTCAAAAAGCTCTAATATATATAAATAAAGTACCATAATTATCCTTGTTAATTATAGAAATTATACTAATGTTTCTGAAATTTATAAGCTACTATAGATATTTATTAAAATTAGTAAACATAACTACTTTGAAAATGAGTTTTGTTTTCCTATTTTTACAAAATGGCAAAAATACAAATTAAATCTTGGAAAAACTATATTAAATTATCTAAATTAAATATCGTATTTAATAAATTTTTCCTAGATTTTAACAGTATTTAAAAATTGTCTAAATATTCAATAGCCAAAGTACAATTTCTGAAAATAAATAATTAATTATTTAATGTAATGTTTACGTATACGAAATTGAACCGAAGTTCAGATACGGGATCCAAGACCTTAATCAGTCCGATATGACTCGTACAGACCTTGAATATATTAGACTCATTGAGTCCACAAAACCTATGCTAGGTCTAGACTCAAATGGCCATAATTAACAGAATACGTAAAAATACAAAATT